>JAQFZC010001449.1:0-30092 GCA_034695205.1 Dicyrtoma fusca | reverse complement strand
GTCGCGGACGCTGACGTGCTTCTATTGTGCAGACTGCAGACGATCATAATTATCCGATATAAACATAGCGTTGCGGCATCGTTTCTACCCAGCATTACAGTGGTTGGTGGCTGTATCATGATCGTGATCATATAAATTAAAATAAAAATAGAAAGAAATAACTGCTTTCTATAGAATATTGGCGCCAAAAACTCAATCCCATTACATTACAATAACTTCACAAGGACGGAACGGCAGACAAGCATGCATGCTTCACGCAACATGCCAAAAAAAACTGCAGAAAACAAGAAAAAAAACTAATCACACCATCGAATAATAACTTGGGCACAATGCATTGCCTCAAACGGGGCCCTGTATTATGAAAGTACATAAAGGATCTTTTTAAAGAAATTGCTCTACCAAAAATCAATCCAACCAACAAAAAAACAGTCGCCGAATACATACAATCAAGCACTAAGCTAGTTCATATGAATAATTCGGTTCGGATAATCTGATAGCAACTGAACATGCACTCTATTTTTAGCTTTCCCCAATTTATGCTCCTGTTTACTTTATACTGCAAAAGCTCTTACCTACTATTCCACTAACCTACGTCATTCCCCGTACAAATTACATCATTATAATGTTATCTACACAACTGGACTGGATGCAGTTGCTATCGCCATGGTGTCGGGACTATTTTCTTATAAATTATGCAAATCCATCTCCAGGTCCAGGTAAACATTAGAATTCACGCAACTTGGCCCCAGTTGAAAAACTACAAAAGTACAGCCTAATCATTCCAATGTCATGGTTATCAACGAAAATGGACTAGGATTTATTTAAAAGCGCTTGGATTACAGTGTCAACGCAATCTGTCAGCACACGTTTTACAAAATTACAAAATTTTATCTTTCTTCTGAACTTGTAGGATTCACTGTTGACTTCTTCCTACTTAAAATATTCTCTCGCCAAAAACAAAAGAACGAAATCGCCGAAAGAACTAAGTAGCTAATTACATTTTGTTCGAAAGTAGAATGTCGTACTACAAAATATGTCCACCTATACAGAATAGATCTTTGAAGGTAGGCACCTTTTCACACAATCCTTCGAATCTCTAACGTGACAATTCAAATGACAGAAAATCCAAGTAAAGAAGAAGAATCAGGCCATCAAAGTTAAACTAAGAAATAAGAATGATAATGTTGAAATGCAGAAAATGAAAAGAACTGGATCTCTCTGTTGTCAGTCAAAATTGAATTCATTTGTTTGAAGAGCACCACGCACACAGCGGAGAAAAGCAAGTCATGAGGAAGGACGGTTGAAACATACAAAAATCACAGAATCTCCACAACACTTCACTTGAATAAGAAGTGAGCTTACAAATGACATCAAATCCACAAGGAAAACAACAATGACCCTTAGGTAGGGTATGACCTAGGAAGTTGAAGTAAGTCAAGCCAAACCAATCTAAGTGATTCAAGCATGTAGAGTAGAGTGAGAAGCCCTATCTAAATCTATCTTCCAGTCCATTCATCCATCTTCATCTGTACCCTATCCACGCTGGATCTCACATCAGAGTCACATTAAAGTGTCCCAACTTCCCAAAACCATACATCCAAGAAAACGGAGCGTGAGTAATAATCCTGTGACATAGGAGGACTCCACAACATACAATACAAATACAATGAGTATACACAATGTTTGTTTACAGAAGGTCTGTCAAAAAGTCATGGTTTAGACAATTCAAGTACAGGTGTTGGGAGCTTCGTTCCTTGCTGAGACGAAGAATAACTTTGGACAAATAGTTGGCTTTCGTTTGTCTTCCTAGCTCGGTTTTCATTTCCACAAGATTATTATACCAGGACAAAAGTACGACATGCCACTGCTAATGCTAACGTGGAATACCCAGATAAGATATATCCTACCTACCTAGATATTATAACATATACCTACTTCAAATCTCACATCAGTACACATCTTTAACAGGTTCAATGTATTGCAAGTTGAAATTAACAATAATATACCTGCCTACCTACATACATACCTAGGTATATACTTATTTTAAACTTTTGTCCATGCTCACAATAAAGTTACACTGTATAACTTTAATGTTAAGCAAGGGCAGAAAAAAGCTTTTCAATTCCACAATTCAACACGATACAGAGTACAGGCAGTGCACACACCTACATAAAGGATAGAATTTACTTGAATGAATTCAAAACTGAAGACATTAAAAGTTATAATGCATGTCCTGTGGACAAGTGAATGTGTACCTACTACTCTGTATCGCATTTATATATATATTTCTCTTTCATATCGTCCAATGTCTGATCCCTGATGACGATGACTATATATAAAACTGCGTACTTGAAACGATCGAAAGCTCTAAAGTTTCTGTCAGTAACTCCAATATAGAATTGGAAGAAAGAATAATGTGTGCTCCCAGGTAGACGAGTTTTCGGCGCTTGACTTGCTCTTTCCTTCGATTTCCTTTTAAGACATGAGCAGGTACGTAGGTACGTAAGGTAGGTACCTAGGTACCTACATACATGAGTGTAGGCAGGAGGCAGGAGGAAACTACAGATATCTTCTCCTTCCTACTTTATTTCTAAGAAATCTTTCATTAAATAAATTCGAAAAATAGTATGGTTCATAGTTGACAATGGTGAAATGCCATATTGCCCTGCCATGCCACGCCATTAAGCACACACACACACATAGGTAACACTGACTGATATATGAAAGATAGGATAAGGAGAGTAATAAAGGAAGAGGGGAACAAAACTACAGATACGGGAGCAGGTGCGCTCCTGAGTCAATGGATGAATCCACTCGCTGTCGTTTTCTTTACACAATCCAAGATAGTAATGTATACAAGTTCTTCAAACATTTCTCTAAAGCGCTAGCACTCCTCCATTCACTATAACTTTTAGCTTCATCAGAGCTTCAATTCTAAAATGATAAGAGAGACGACTCCACTTTCTCACTCATTCAGACGCACGCACATATCTATACAGACATCCCCTATGCTCCCTCGCTCAATGTGTACAATCAACTATCAGTAGTCACAGCCCAACTCAAAAGAACAGCACAGACCTATAGAGAGCGGACCCGAAAGATTCACGCCGTAAATTGTAGAGATATAGCACCTGTATTTTTGCGGCTGTCAAACAAATGGGTAACGCAGGTGTAATTAAAGGATAATTATACACTGCACTGGGGAATATGTGTATGTGTGCGATAGAAAATACAAGCCTCGTCTTCTTCGAAGAAAAAAATAATATGTTACAATAATTGTTGTACAATAATTATATATAATTACTGTCTATATTTTCCGGCAAAACGCAAAAGTATCCTATTTACACATTTCCCAATGGTCTGGCTCTCTAGTTCTGAGCATACTGTAGGCAGTATCACCTTTGAAAAATGTAGATATCAAGTTCTGCTTCTTAGACGACGGGGACGGTACGTAATCGCTCAACAAACTTCCAACTAGGTAAGTAAATACCCAAGTAAATTGTCACGTCAATCATACATTATTTGACTAAAGCTCATAGTAGATGTTGAAGCCACTGCCTGCGCTGGATGCGGAGAGGACGGTGGGCAGTTTTAAATTACATATACATAATTAATGTTGCGTATAAAATTAGCAAAGTTGTGTAATAATAACATACAATTAAATATATATTAAGTTATAAAATGTGACTCATCATGCGCAAGCAAAGGAAGAAAAACAAATTCACAGGAACGAGTTACCCTTCAACGAGACTGCAAGAATAAAATAACAGCTAAAAAGTTAATCACATCCCACACCACATAAATAGATAAAGACGTCCAACCTTTCTCCACTCACAAATATGAATTTATGCTAATACGACTGCAAGTGAAGTGATGATTACTGTAATAATGATTACAGATGGGTTGAAAAACTTCCTTCGTTTCAAAATTATGTTTATTTGCATTTTCAACTCGTTAAATAAATGAATGTAGAGGGAAATGGAAGGTTGTTTTGTTAGTTAAATCATACTGCCTTATATATATACCATAGAGCCACAAACTACATCACAATCTTAATATACATCTAAACTAATGTTTTAAACTCATATATAATTACACATATATCTGCAGTAATGATCTATGTCATGTACAAAAGCTTACGTACCTATCTATACATGGCGTGGCATGTCCTTTGAGTGACTCGTAGCCGTAGCGTAACCCTTCCTTCACCCGTTCAAAAATGCATTACTTTTGTCGAGGTTAGCCAGCAGCATATGTAGGAAAGTCAAGTCTCAAGTCAAAGCAAGCCACACCATTAACTTCTCACCTGAGAAAAACTAACCTCGCTTACATAAGTAAATGCACCCCTTGCATGGTTACTGTAAATAGACAGCTCTATTTTAAGTAATGGAACACATTTCCAGCTTCCGAATCCCATGAAAAGAGGATATTATTTTATTGTTATGACACTTTCACAGGCGCAAAAGTCCTTAAAGAAGTAAAGGTGGGGAGATATTTTTGGCTACGAGAGGGGAAAAAAAATACTTCACAGAAGGTACTAAAATAGTACCTTGCCCTATACCCATTACAGTAGTAGACTACCGAGAACCATAATTATATACAAAGTATTTTAATAATGTATTTTTCTAGGAGCGGATCTGAAACATAAATATAAAATCCACCCACTCCATTTGCTCCATTACTATCCTGTGTTCCCCTCTACCTAGTTTATACTGACATTACGTACCTATTTTTCTAGTTTCTTTTTTTTTCTTCGCATCTTAAAATATTCAGTAGCTAGACTAGACCAGACCAAACCAGAAGGAGAAAGAATGAACTAGTATGTACCTCCATATTATTATTTGTCATAACACTCCTACTACTAGATCTACCCATGTCCACGTATTTAAGTAAATACATCACATTTTTAAGAATTTAATAGTAATGGAGAAATTGCTACAATTCCCCTTTCAAGTCCTCCAGTCGTACAACCACTCTTACTGTGAGGAAAAATGCCTGGTTATTATCAGTATACATTTTCAGTAGCAGTCCAAATGCTCAGGTTGATAACCACATGAAATACAATAAATATCCACAATCCACGCTGAACTAGGCAAACGTTCTCTGAGTGTAGTGAGAAGAGCTTATCTACAATATAGAGCCGTAACGTCGCGGAAGAGGCAAAACCTCAACAATTTGCCATATACATAGCATAGTTAGTATATATACCTTCCATTTTCCAAAGAATTCATAGGAAGCAATGTGGCCATTAAGTAATAACTGCCTCATTCCTCTCCTGATGTTAAGAGCATAAGATAACATTGTGCAGTTCGTTTTTTTCTTCTCCAAATACTTGAAAATGCCTTCCTTTGCCACTGCAACGACGATATGCTTAATTAGTGGGAAAGGTACGCTATCGGTGAGCTAGTAAGTACGTAAGGAAAAAGTTATCGCTTAAACAAGCAATTTACACGTGAATGCCTCCTCTAAAAATTAAAACGAATAAATAGTTTCTCCAACTTTGATAACAACGTCACGAATTAACATCCCTAATACATGTAATACAGAAAGCTCTCAAGAATTTAAATGAAAAGATATCGAGGAAACCTACAATTTAATCAAAATTCCAGCAACAAAATAACGTTTCTCAATTATCCAGATCCACTATCAACAATCCACACCAATTCGGCGAAAGGTTGACGGACAGAAATCTCACAGTCACAGAAAAACGACATGTCAATCAATTTACAATTAGAGTTGAGTCAGACACGATACGTCAAAGTAATTTGTTTCTCAACGGAAAAATCCAGTCCTCAGTAAAAAACGTCGCTGTTTGAAAATATTATACATACTGCGTATTAAGTACACTCCACGACGCAAATCTTCTGTAGTAAGTACAAAAAAAACATGAAGCTGCGTCGTGACCACTAACAACTATGTACAATTTAAACTACAGCGATACAATTTCAAAACTCTACAGTCAACACCCAGTCATTCAATGCCTGACCGAGTGTTACCCGAGGATTGCAGTCAATATCTCATTGAAGGTACAAGGGACTGGCTATATTTATACTATGACACGTCATCCAAAGCAGGATATTACCTCGTGTTTAAAAAATGTAAACCTTCGGTCTTGCATTTTTGGAAAAATGAAGTAAGGAAGTTTTGATTTAAAAAAAAGTAGTAAGTAGACTGCCTCGCACATTTTTGTAACTCTACGTGACATGCATTTTAGTTCAACACTATTACCTATTTCATAATAACGAATTGAAGCCATGCTCTCCGCCTTGATTTTGAATTGTCGTACTCATTCTTGCATTCATACCTTCTACGTTCTGTCTAGGGCTGATTTTGATTTTGATCTGGCCCACGACATTATAAAAACGGATTAAAACATACGAATGTCGAAAGACGTTCGACTGTTCCAGCTTACTCGCTAGCAAGGCGAGATTCAGGTTGCCCACTAGTTAAATTGGTGTGGCAAGAACTGAAGCAACGGCCGAGTAGGCGTCCCTATTCGTTACGTAAGCGTGCATACGGACTAACAACAGAAAATTTCTTTCAGAGAAAGAAGACCTGTCAGCAGCAGCAGTAGCAGCAGTGGAGTGGGTTTAGCAGCAGCTTCAGAGATCAGCAGCTCAGAAGAAGGGAAAAAATCGTAGAAACTGGATGAAAGAACATGTGATCAAGACAAAGTTGAAGACGTCTAAAACTTTTTTCATTCATAAAATATAACAGAGCGAGAGGAACATCCACAGCAGCCCAAGAAATCTAACGTCCAACTACAGATTTCCTCCACACATCAGCTAATCACATAGAGACAGTAAACCAAGTAGGCACCTACATATACAATAATATACATAATGCCTAGACAACCATTCGGTGCAAACAACCAGCAACTAGCAAGCAATCCCTTTGAAAGAGAGTTCCTTACACAACATCTCTCTCTCTCTCTCTACATTCACAGACACATCCACATTCACTCGTGTTCTTAACCGTTTCTCAACAATGCCTTCCACACACACATTTCGTAGCCGTACTCCTATCGTGGTACAGGTAGACGAAAGCAAAGGTGTAACTTATTTTAACTGAGTACACTGTACACGTACAGTAGACCAAACTTTGCAGACTATCTATACGTAGCCACAATGATAGAGACCAATCGTTCAAGACCAACTGAGAAAAAAGCCCAAGTGCTGTTATCGTGTCGTATCGTAATAAAAATTATGTAGGTAGGTAGGTAGGTAGGTACATAGGTAGGATTATATATACATATTCATGCAGACGCCAATAGCAAAACTTGCATAGTGCACACATGTTGTTGTCCAACGTGAAAACATAAAATTACTGGCTGGTAGGTGTGTACATTGCGTTCCTTGTTCAGTGACATACATTAAGAAACTCTCTATAAGTTTTTTTTCTTTAAAAACAACATCAACATCAAAATAGTAAACGCATACAAATAAAACCTATCGAGGCTATAGGCTACTCCTATAAGTGCATAGGTACACACATTCGTAATTCGTAGTAAAGTTATAGCAATGTATATCCATACCAGTACAGTACCATTTCTTTTTCTACATGCGTGAAGACGACGCAAGTTCTATACTATATTAACTAGGTAGGCACATTTTATTGTTCGTCGGAACAGAGCAGTAAGAAATCCAATAGGCTTGGAAATTCGAATTCTCACAAACCATAACCATACTGTGGTCCATGTCCATTTTCGGACAATCACTCTTAGCACACACACACACACACACACACACACACACACACACACCATTAAAAAGAAATTTTCCCTTCCTTCCCCTGCTCTCTGCCTGTCTCTCTTTCCATCTATTTCTCTCCAAAGTACAGACACTCGATCGAGATACACACGCGTACGCATTAGCCATATGCACATGATCCTAACTATCCATTCCCATTCATACCTTTTCCTAAGAAAGGAAGCTAAGGTAGTGCCAACTGTACCCAAGGAACATCATCAACAAAGGAGCACATGGACCCATACATACATAGTGCACTGTAGGGCTGGACGCGATCAAATCTAAACAAAAAAAAGCCTCGCACTTTCTAAGTACTCCTTCTCCTTCGTCTTGGTCTTTTCTGTTGACTAGCCAAAGTTCTTCTTTGCCGTAGTACAACTGACGATAAGTACCCTCCTCAAAAAAGATTCAAAAGCAAAACTAGAACCAAGCGATTAACTAAACTTCACTAGAACTTTGGGTGCTTTGGCTATAGCTGTACGCTGTCTGCCTGTCTCTTCTCTCATCAGCTCTAGCTTGCTTGCCTTCGAAGACTTGAAAATAAAAATTATACATATACGAATTAACAATTGAGGTGTACGCAGCTATCGTCCTGCTCACGCTCAGGCACACAAGGTATATAATATACAGTGGAGTATCGATATAGCGGTTCCTCTAGGAAACCCAAAATGTGACCGTTATATCGAGGTGACCGTTACTCAATCGGCAATTACATAGTTTCAGGTACATTGATCGTGGGGAAACTAAACACGACCAGTGTATCGAGTAGACCGTTATATTTGGAGCCGGTGTAGTGAGATTCCACTGTCTACAAGGAGTTGTGAGCAGACCATACATATATCCAGAAATGTATACGCATACTACCACATTAACCATCAGAGTACAAGTGTGAGCTCGACGACAATACGACGCACAAAATATACTAAAGGTAAAAAGGTAGTAAGTAGTAAGTGGGTACACAGTATATACATAATATATTCTCACTACCACGTCTCTCTCTCTCTCCCTCGCTCGAATCCAATCCCATCCAAGTGAGCATCTCAGAAGTTAGCTTTATAAGCTGTTTACCCTCCAAAGAAAGGGAAGAGTAAAGTAAAGTGCACCGCATTAAAGTTGACGGTAATCGTGCTAGTAATTGAGCCGGCCCTCGAGTTTTCATTCAGTGTTCTCGTAGAAGCCTTACGATCAACACGTGCTCTGGGAACTGTTTAGAATTTTAGCTGTTAAGAAGTCACTTCCTTTCAGTAAACACTACACACACACACACAGCTTTTGTTTTTACGTCGTACACGGCACACTCGATTATTTGTTAGCTCGATCCTCCTATTGCGTCTATCAATCAGTTTCACGTTACCACTCTTAGCACTACTCCTATATAAATAGGAATCTACAACAAATCGATCTTTAGTTGCAAGTGGGAAGTCCACGTAGTTGGATAAATCACAAAATCCTAAAATTACTCAAGAATAATAACAGCAAGAAACTTTAAAGATCACAACTGAGTATTTAAGTATTGTTTTTTCACTTTTGAACTGAACCTAAAATCAAAATCAAAAGGACAAACAACTTTACGTGACTGTGAACAAAAACAGGATCAAGCATCGATAGCTGACAGCCTAAACCCTATACAGGCATTATACTATATACCTACGAGTGATTTGACTACGCGCCAGCCAACCGGAAGTGATTGTTATTGCTCACTTTAGCTGATCGTCGTCGTCTCTGCTGTGGCTATTGTCGAACTAATTGAGTCAATAAAAACGTGTGCAGTTAGGATTAACTCAGTCCGTGCTCTGGCTCTGAGAATGGACCAAAAATGAATTGGTTTTTTCAGCAAAGTGTCACTACAAGATCTCTTCTAAACATCTACATACTATCGATTTTATTTCTTACTCAACTGCAGTATTACATTGGAAACACGTCGGCATTTCATTTATTCCATCACACGTCTTCTGGCCATCTTCCGTACAGAATAATCTATGCGAACGGGGTAAGCTCTCAGTATAGTCAAAAGTTCTGTCGTGTATTATTCATTCATGTTAAAGTTAGCATACGTGTAACTACTGACAAAAATATTAACTATTTAGGTACATTTGATATGATATTAGGTATACTGCACCGTCAGCGGCATTCATTTTACAAAACTTATGAAGATCTTAAGTGATATGATAGAAGCAAAAAAGCACCTATGCAATTATTGCTACATTATAATAATTATTATTAATTTTAAAAAAGTTGGCAGCAGAACTCAAAGTGATTGCATTCTCATTATTACCCATTACCGTAGAATCGCCAAGGTTTCTGCTGAGAATGGAGCTTGAGAGCAACGCAGATAGTAGATATAGCTCGGTTCTGCTATGGCTTTAAATTTTTATTTTATTACGCATACATACATAGATGCAAGGTAGCCAGATCCAACTGTGGCCATTATGTTTTATACAAGAATAGTAATAATTGCACCTTTATGGCCCATACAATGTTAAAGAGACATAAAAATCAAGTATGAGAGTGACAAAGAATATTTTAGTCTCTTTTTAATGTGTTGAAATAAATCAAATAAGCTCGATAATCCATTTAAGGCAGTCAGTCATATGAAATGTAAGCATATTTTTTAGGCGTATAAATCGTCACTTTCACTCATGGGAGACCACGCGAAACTTCCTCATACTCATGCTTGAGACTGACATAGACATACATACCTACCTGTACATACAGAGAGACTTGAAGGCTTAAGGTTTAACGGAGGAAAATGACATAGGGCCAAAGCCAAAGATCTTATTATTCAGTGCAACTCCAAATAACAGCTTCCCAAGTTCCTTCGACATTAGAATAGCCACAGTAAGAGAGAAATAGCTTAAAAGAAAATACAGAAACCCTTTTACGTGAATGAAGCTACACGCATAAAATGAAAACTATATGGAATTTTTATATGTACTCACGCTTGTTTCTACCCACTCATTTCATTTCATTCATTCATTCAGACATCGAGGAGGCATCATCCAATCCATCGTTAGTTCAGTCTCAGTCCTCACTAACTTTTCCACCTTCCTACACCTTGAAACGTACAAGCATCCATTCATTCATACATTCCTCTTTTTTTTGCTCTCAAGTTGTTTCGTGGATTACAATTACATTATGTACAGTGGAGGTAGGGATGTACTCATGTGTCTGAGTAACTGGCACATTATACATTGCAGCATTGCGCATTGTGTGTGTGTGTGTGTGCTTGTGAAGAGATACTGTAGGGCATACACCATAAACACAAGTATATCATTTACCTTACAGTGGCTGGTGTCTACCTCCCTATCCACTTTAAATTTGCTCATCTCATTCATTCCTTCACTGTATATATTTATAGGTACTACGGCCCATTATCCTTTAAATTGCTCAAGCAAATCAATTCTTTTGGCAATAGCGACAGTCTCAGCTCAGCTGAGCAACGATGAGTAGATGAGCTCAGCTCGTTATGTGTATACCTACATGATAATTGTAAGCTGATTACAGTGAAATGTGAAACCTATACTCAAGATACCTACTCAACTTCTCTTGCTGTTATTTTTATTTTGTTTTTTTTTCTCTGCGGTTACGGTATCCTTAGATTTAGATTTCCAATACATTATCTTCTGTGTTGTTATTGTACGGACAGCGGAAACTTAGGCGTAATAACAAAGCATCTAGAATGCATAATACCTACATGTATAAGAATTCCAAAGTCCCAACATTGTAAGAAGAGTTGGAGCTAAAAAATAAACTATTAGGTATTAAATGTATTGTAATGTATACAGTAAATACGGATGTACATACATAACAGTCAGTGCAGTGTTATGAGACTTGCGCTGAGCTGGGGATGGAAGTAGACTTCTGCGGTACATATACCTACAGTCTAACAGAACAGTGGCTGATCACCATGAAATTAGGAGAACAATGACCAGCCCGATTCAATTCAATAGACGAGGACCATTAATTTAGCATGTCACATTGTCCTAACCTTCATTCCAATCAGCTCTATTTTTTCTTCCTCTCTTGAATCATCATTTTTATAAACGAAAGAGTCATTGTCAAGTGACTCTCTGTACACTTTTAAAACTAGGATCACGATGATGTGTAGTGACAACATGCGTTAATGCGTCAAATCCACCCATGTTGAGCGATTACGTTTACAACGCAGATTCACTCACAAAATCCACAACCAGTATTAAAACGGTTTACACTCTCAACAGTAGTGTAGCAAAAGCAAAATGTATGCCAAAGACATCCAAGCATAATCAGAGGCTAACTATAGATACGGACACCAGACCAGATGGAAATTCAAAGAAAAAATGTATGCCAATAATAGAAGGACAATATTAATTTTCCTACTAATTTTTAAAAAATTTTGATTTTTAAAATCTAGATGACAGAAAACACCCTGCCTGAGTGTGGAAAGATGTCAGTTTGCAATAAAGTGGATGTTTATGATAAGCCATGGATTGAAAAACAATGTAGATGTCCCTCACACATGTCCCCGTGTTCCACATCTATAACACCGAACGATGGACACACAATTATAGATAAAACACGTCATTATAAGGTAAATTTCAAACCAAAATGCTTGAATATAGTAACGTTTACACAGTCCTGACCATTAAATTTATGATTGAGACCTTTATTTGACTTGCCAATGCAACCAGTGCTAACGTCATAAATTGTAAGGTTATCAGGAATTACCAGTTGTGAGATTTCATAAGCACTGAGGCAGGGATAACTTAACAAATAAATATTAAATTTAACAATGGGTAAAGTTGTAAGTCGAATCAAGGTCTAACTTCTTTACAACGACGCAACAGAATAAAGGATACAGACATAATATTTAAATTGTAGTTCTTTCAACTTGCAGGTAAATTACCTGGGAACGTTAGGTAGGCAGGTCGGTAGTTATAAGTCGTACGTGTAAAGCGCTCTACATATAAAATAATGTAAGGTGCTAATGTTTAAAATAATTACGAGTAATATTGTGCAATTAATTTTTAATTGTTGGCAATAGTCTGGTTCCCCGTAACCTACTAGAATAATCGACCTAGAATTTTTCATGTTTCCATCCTTTAGTTATGATGTCCCAATGAACGCACGAACAATTTAGACTTGGAATCATTTTTTACAACCATGTAGATTTTCGTAAAGATTAGGTGCAACCTTGTAAGTGTACTCCAGTTAAATTGTTTTGTCGAAAGAATAATTAACAAAATAAGTGGAAACAACTAGGTAAGCATGTAACTCATGATAATTAGTCCGGAGTACGGGTAATAGGTCTATCTAAAGTTATAACTAACGATATGGCAGCAAAAACAACAAAAAATATGTCCAGAAATGCCCTGTTACACCAAATACGAAAATATATAATTTTGTAATTACCGAAACGTTTAACCAAGCGATATTCAGAATTTTATCCAGGCCAAAGCTAACTAGAAATGTTGATTTGACGTGTGCTTATTATGTTCCTCTATATACTTTCAGATGTGTGAACCAGTCCGAAAACTTGGGAAATGTAGATATTTTCGTGACATAACATGGACGCTGGTGACGAAAGGAGATAATTTGACTCAGCAAATAGTACATTGCCAATGCCCTAAAGATTCCGTAGCCTACATGATAAAACGACAAGCTTACCAAACGGAAGAGGACGACCAAATCGGTTTCAAATACTCTTTCGCGTGCTCACCTCAAAGTGTAAGCAATAATATAATTTGATTTATAAATACCTACATGCAGCTATGTACAGTAGTAGATCCCAGTACGCACATAAAATAAACAAGTAGCTACAGATTACAACATTTGCTAGTGAAAGTAAAATTCAAAAAATATACAGAATCCATGTAATATCGAACAAACAAGGCACCCGGGTATAAACCTGTTGTAAACCTCTAATTATCTTTTGAACTAATACGTCGAGCAAAAGCCGCAATCGTCATCTACCCTGCGCTCTTCGGTCACAATTCTATTTTCAAAATTCAGGAGGCAAAACAGGAAGCAGTGCATAATAATATTTATAAATTCTTAAGAAATCAAAAAGTAGGAACGAAGCACCATAAAATAATTTATTTCACACGAAAAGTCCACGCCCTGAACTGAAGTTCTCCAGTGCCCCAACCCCAAACTTTTTTGCCTTGATATTTGCTTGCATTCATGAAATTCCCAATACTCTCCTTTGCTTGGTGCACACGAATATCGGACAGATATGTAATCTTATCATCATCGGAGGTGGTAGGCATTTTATAACTAGTAGGCATTAAGAAATAAAAGTACTGCAAAAGCATTTATAATAATTGCTTCGCCTAGACCCAGAAATTAGGAATGATTATAATTACATTATTATTACTCGTGATTGAATGAGGAAATAAACATTGCCAATAATTACGTAGTAATCATGTTCGTGTTTGAATTTTGACTCCACAGCGTGCCCTATGTCAGAGGAAAGAGCCTTGCAGACTCTTCACAGTCAAGAAGCGGACAAATGTGACGGAGGTGAATACGAGTACACTGTGCCAGTGTCCACGTGGTTTTAACTGTCCGAGTCATCATACCGAATCAGGTGCCATTGCGGGGAAATACTACCCTGAGAATCAACTGCGAACTTACTCCGGATACTGTGTATAGCCCAAGCCCAAGCTTCGAGTTGCTCCCATTTCCACAAGCACCATTTGTAATATACAGTGTCCCTATCATATTATATATTATTATATTATTCCCTCTTATTTTTATCGAGTTTTGACAATCAAAACTATTCAAAACGAGAAAGCTGAGTCCACTCCAATAATAACGTAAAAATAATAATCATAATAATTCTTCTTTATATTAAACGGAAGTAAGAGAAACATGAACATGATAACAGAACGCTATGACGCCATCATATCTACAAAATAAAATACTAAATACATTTAATATGTACATAGAGGTAATAATAATGAGGTGCTCGATACTCGATGGAAGTTCGGGTCTCGAAGAAGAAGGAAGGACTAGAAGAAACTTGAGCTGAACACCTGGTCAATCCCGCCAATGCAATGTAAAATGTAATCCAATGCAATATACTGCTTACAGCTAAATAACTGCATCAAGACAAACACACAGGACATACACTTTCGAAAGTCCACAACTGCTCCAACACAACACACTCCGGACGGATCATTTTGTACACAAATGGACCTACCGACTAATACACACGCAAATACATCATGCCATTGACTGCTACTATACTCCCACTGCAAGGCAAGGAAAATAGGAACGAAGGACTGACACTACACATCTGACCTACGGAGTATATTACTACCTAGTTTATCATATGCTGTTGTGGTTTGTAGTTTTGTAAAACCTTTTCGAGAAAAAAAAAACAACAGCAAAAGAAAATGCACATGTACAGCACAGCGCGCTGTTCCAGACTCAACAATTCAAGACAGATGGATTCCCATGATTCCTTCACATGGACGACGAAGGAAAAGAAGAAAAAAAAAGACTTTATCATCCGCGCACCAGGGACACATTCAACAGACAAATTCACAACTCAACTCTCAAGGATAAAGTGTAAGAAACATGAAAGAGAATTAGAGAACCAAAAGTACAATTATTAACACAAATCTACGAGCGAAACTTTTTGTATTTTTAGAAAATAATCATTTTCATTTTAGTCACGAATGTATTACTATTCATAATTCATAGTTATTTTTAAGTTGAGACTCAAGTTACTCTTCAGCTTGTCACAGTCAAGACACACACAAAACTGACGTGAGCGTGAGTATAATTCAAGTTTTTAAACATTTAAACTGTTGAAGCAGAATATTATTATTAAACTAATTAAAAGGAAAACGTTTAACCTTAACGTGTTACACGAGAAGAACAAGACGTATATACCTAGGGTAGTATGAGCGTTAGCATCGATGGTATGCTGACAGTGAAATTAATAAAAATTATGTTATAATCATAATCTTTTTTTTTAAAAAAAGTGTAAAAGCTATAAGGTGACGAGAAATAAGAAACTATCAAAGTATCGACTATCGGTTATACATATACAAATTCAATCATATTCAATAGAAATAATATTATTATTGATTTACATAAAATGTAGTACCTTAAATGTTTGATAATCAAGGAAAATAAAATAGATGCCTACGGTAATGTTTATATAGAAGAGATACATTTGTAGGTAACGATGTCGTATTGTCTTATACCCTGTAAGTAGCTTCAAAATACACTTACTCTTATTACTGTAGACTATATTAACTGTAACCAACAAAACTAATTAGGTATGTAAAATCTAGATAAATAGGAAATAAAATCGCGGCGCTATATTTGTAGATTTTAAAAGTAAGTCTGCAGAAAGTGCATTTATTTCTTATTGCATGAAACCAAAAATCACAAGCCTGGTTCCCAGGTCCTGCCGGTAAAAAACTAGCATTTTTAAGGTTATGAAATTCTGGGGTACAGTCGTACGATCTCAGGAACACTCTGCTTGATCATGCATCTTTGCAGTAAAGAACGTAAATGCAGGAATGCAGGATAAACCTAAACAGTTATATTAAAAGGCAAAACTTTGAATGACCCTTCCTCACTACCAGAAAGATCTCTGGGCCATCTTACGAACGCGAATTTCATCTTCGCTATTCACCCTATTTCAATTTATATGAGAGTCAAAGGCAAGGCAGCCAAAAGGAAAGTTCTTGGAAAAGCAAATGTTTACGCATCAGAACAACCTAGAAAACTAACACTACATTTATGAAGTGCTGATGTAATTTTTTGAATTCTTTTTTCATGGAAAGCACATATAAAAATTACTTAAGCTAATGAAGGATAAAGCAAGAGCATCTTACCTAATACTTCACCGTTCACTTGAATGCTACAAGAGTACATGGCAACCATCAGCCGCTGAGGTTGAGCTTGAAAGGCCTTACGACACGCTTCCTTTACTGCTGACATAATCTGTCCGGAAAATGGCCCAAAAGGTTGATTTAAACTAGAACTTGACAGCGAAGAACTCTCGTCCACGTTTTCATCTATAGCAGCCATGTCGTCTAGACTCCAATCTTCGACAATGAACGCAACACCCATCATCGGCTCCTCACATAACGGTCCAGCCACAGTTGCAAGTTGAAATCCATTAAGAAAGTTGCTGTCATACGCATACAACGGATTTATGTCTTGTTGCATACTGTCCCCAAATGCACTCTGATATCCCAGCACTTCTTTCGGCCACACACAACCCCTTTGATGATTTTGAACTTCATTAATGAGTACATTTGGTCCACATTTTTTGGGTCCAAATGACCAAATTCGCTCAACAACAGAGGGATCCCATCCCCCGTCTTTAAATGCCGTTTTTAGTTTTTTCTTAAAATCTATAAGTTGTTCAACAACGTCGTCGGGAACTGCATTCCGACCGGATTTCGCTATTAAATGTTCAACGTCTTTTAAAACTTTGATAAGGTCCACTGACGATTCCAAAAGCTGAGTAACTTCAGAAGGAAGAGGAGCAGCTCTAATTTTAATAGTTGACTTTTTATTAGACGTAGTTTGAGTAATTACACCCTTTGCACCAACTTCATCGCTTCCTTTAGAATTTGAAGAGTAAGTGGATTTGTTGGAAGTAGTTTGCTGGGCTTCAATCGCTTCATTCACCATGTCAGTTTTGGGAGGTTCAACCACTGTTTCTCGGAATGGCACAATTGGTTTTGAAGCCGTGATGTCAATTTTAGCAAATCTGTAGGAGTGAAAACGTCCGACGAGTTTTTAAAGTGTGAAATTTGTTGTAAACTAATTATTCCCGAAAGAAAATTAGATGCGCTACAAGCAAAGTAAACCTTACCTTTCTTTTAAATCATCCAAACATCTTTCCAGATGTACTTCTCCAGCTGTAACAAGCACATGCTCTCCTGTGTCCTGAATAAAGATCTGAACACATGGATCCGCCTGATTTAACAATTTTAATCCCTGAACAAGTTTACCCATATCAAATGTGTGGGCTGGTTCCAATGCAACTCGAAGAATAGGTACAGAAATTAAATTCATGTCCGTAAAAGGAGGACAGGCCAAAGTTGATGAAATCGTGGCCGTTTTTAAAATGTGATCCTCTAGTCCCCCGATTCCTAGAAAAGTAAAATTTATTACAATTATTAAAAACTATAAAATGATTATCACATGCATACGTATTCCGTTAGTGAGCCCAAAAAAGAAAAATACGACGTCAACTTAAATGATCGTGTATTTATTTGTTCAAATAATAGGTGACAGTTAACGTTAAGTAGACACTGCTTGAACTTATACAATTTCCAGCAAATTAACATTTAAGTACCTATAATGTTTCCTGCAGGAACTTCGTGAACCATTTCCAACTCCCTGCCCATTAGAATATACAAGTGTTTGACTTCAGCTATAGTGACGTGGTGGCCAGGTTTAAGATCTTTGAGTGTCGTGGACGGATCTATAGCTTCCCCATTCACCTATTTTTGAAAAGTCAATCTTTTAATTAATACTAGAATCCTCTTTGTTTTTTTTTTGGTTTTAAATGCTAAAATAAATAGCCTTGATATACTGCTTCTTACCAATTCAGGAGCTGTAGCAGGGTCATACCTAGGTCCTAATATATACAATTTGGAGTTACTTTTTAAAGTTCCGCTATAAACTCTGGCAAAGGCAATGAATACATCTGCAGGTTTCTCAGGTTCCTCGGGTTTAATGATTTGATCGGTTCCACCCAACAGATCTACTGGAGGCGACTCTGTCTGCTCTTCATCCTCCTTTTTTGCCAACCTTTCAGCCAAACGTAGTCGTGCTTGTTCACGTCTCGCTGCCATTTCTTCAGCGGTTAAAGTTTTTGGTCGATTTTCAGGCAACACGCTAGATTCAACAGCAAACATTTTTGAAACAAACACAATCACTGGTGCATCATCTGAGGATTTACAGCTAAGAAATGAAGTCTTTAGAGCTTGACTTTCAGGTGGTAAAACTGCAAATGACTTGGTCCGAGAAAACATAAGCCGCTCAACTCTTCCTGGTGATAAATCTAAAGGGCTGGGAAGCTTCTTGCAAACCATTTCTACAGTTAAAGAATACATTATAAATAATACAGTTACGGATTAATTTTTTCTGAATCTAGGTATTTCCTTATAACACAAATTGCCTCTTACATCTTTAGACACGTTAACATTTTTAAATCGACTTAATATTACTTTAACCATGCATCCAAAATAAGAACTGCATAGTAAACTCACCAAGAACTCCTTTCGAAAGTGGAAGCCAGCTGCTCATAACACATTGAAGGACCATTTTAATGTCAGTTTGTTTTAAATTTCGAGCAGGAATATTGAGTCCTAAGTTGAGCACCATTTTTTCTACTAAATCTTTATCCTATTTTTAAAAAATCAAAAAGATATAAGGTAATAATTTGAAACTACATATAAATTTAAAAATATTAAACGCATTAAGCTCCCTCCAAAACTGTATGCAATAAATACCTTTCTAACTGCGATAGCATCATACATTGCCCAAACATTTTCTAAAACTAGCTGCACAAATAAGGGTTTCTTGGCCTTTTCTTGAGCTCCTTTCATGATTCGTTTTAGTTTTGTGTTCAAATAGAAATCTCCCCATATAGTTTTATTTAAAACAGCTTCTTTAACCCCGAGTTTCTCAGAATAAATTTTCGCGAAATCTTCAACCCTTCATAGCAAAAAATAAACAGCCCATTTAACTCGAGTTAAGCAGTAAGTTCCGATTAAAATTATCACAGCTTTTCATTCAATCAATAATAGTGTGCACTACTGTGCACATAATTTTTACATAGTTTATTTCCAGAGAATCTTTTGTATTTGAATAATGAAGTCTAATACCGGAATCCCCAGCCGTCCGAAGCACTCCCGAAGACTACATTTCCTTGATCAGGAGAAAAATATAAATTTGAATCATCCATATCATCTAGTCCCGTACTCCAGTCATAATATTCGGTAGCTTCAGCACCCTTCTCAGTTGACTTTTTGTCTTCCGATTTAGTAGTTTTATCCGAATATTCTTTCTCCATTACTTCTGAAGTTAGTAATTCGGCCATTACTGCGTTGACCTACAAAAAGTACGATTCAATTTTAAGTACACCGTACTCTAACCCTGAATACCCAAAATTTAGCATCACGACATACTAAAACAATCTGAGTAATGTATAAAAATTAATTTATTGTAAGTACATAAGTAGTATGTAATGTAGTACCTTTTCTAAGACTTGTGTTAAGTGTATGTATGCATCCAACGGTAAATATTTCAATTCTAGTATTAATCGGTCAATTTTGTTGAGTATAAGTACAGGTTTTAAGTTCTCCTGCCAGGCTTGACGTAGAGCCACCTTCAAAAATCAGATTATTATTTTCAAACATTCAAACCATTATTTACAGTAATAGTCAGTCAGGATAGAAAATTTGTATTTACAGTTTTACAAACCCTTTGCAGTAGTTTACAAAATCAAATAAGGCACCAATTTAAAAGATCAAACTTACTATCGTTTGCGCACACACTCCTTCAACAACATCCACTACAATCATTGCTCCATCACATAAACGAACGGCAGTAGAAACTTCGCTAGAAAAATCCACATGTCCAGGAGAGTCTATTAAATTAATGAGATACTCATCGTTCCCCATCAAATGATGTAAAGCTATCGAACTGCTTTTCATAGTTATTCCTCGTTCTTGCTCATCTTTCCGACTGTCCAAATATCTGTCGAGGGTAGAAGCACATACATCTTTAACATTTAATATTACGTAGGTTTATCTCGTATATATATATAAGGTATTCCCGTCTGCAAGAGTACCGTCTAGTTCAACCTTTAAAGTTAATTATTAGGTAATTAATGTGTCCATCGCAGTGTCACTGTGCCACCCCAACTCAACAATTATTATTAATATGTCCTCAATGTCCTGTCAATAATAATGTAGTTTTATTTAGTCAAATTATACTACTTACCTTAATTTTCCGGCTAGCCTCTGGGAGATAATGCCATTACTAGCAACTAAAGAATCAGCCAACGTCGTTTTACCATGGTCAACATGTGCCATTATACAAATATTTCGTATATTAGCTGGATTCCTTTGAAGCCTGGCTAACATTTCTTTCTCGACTAGACGCATCTTGAATAAAGTTATGTGTAACGATGAATGATGAACAACACAACTACCAAAAGTCAAAAGTTCAGCTAACTGTCAACTGTAAATAGTAAAACCGAATTTGAAATTTTTAAAATACTTCAATACTACTAGAAACACAAACTAGATAGAATTCAAAATTTAAAAACAATACGAGCCACAGTCAGTCTGACACACGCAGAGAACTGAGAGAATCTACTTTAAATTAACAATAATTAACAATTAATAATTAAAAGTCACGTTTCCGTATTTAGTGAAAGCTTCAATCCTTCACCTCTAACTAACAAACACGCACTACTCGTTCTGACTGAGCTGAAGATGATTTTAACATATTTTGCAATTTCAGGAATTCGTGTGAATCACTTTCGAGATCGTGGGACTCGGACGTTTCACCGGTGCAAAATTAAAGTTAGCGGGCTGCTCTGCAGATTCATTGAGTAAAGTAGTTGCTGGCTGGCTGCAGTGCCAAGTGCCAGAGATTCAGACCGCGCGCGGTCGAGTCGAATAATGATTAAATTGCCGTTCTCAGGCCAGGCCCCGAGACCGAGACCCGAGAATGTGAGCCCTTTTGTACTTCGTCGGACTTAAATACGATTGCCTGTTTTCTTTTTTGGATACTTTGCATGTTTTGAATTTTGAAAAGTGTTTTGTTTTACATTTTTTAAATGTCGGATGTATCAACTTTTGCCTTTACTTTTTGATTCGTATTAAATATTAAAAGTAAAATACTACATACATTCTAGAATATCTTAAATATCTAGAACGTTGAACGTAAAGTATTCAGAAAGTTCGAAAAGTGTAAACCTTGGCTTTCCTTTTTTGTTGTTTAAATTAGTTTGGGAAACCAGAGAGTGTAATTACTTTTGACTTTATTTTATGTAACAGCATACTTTCCTTGGGGACAGTAAGTAAAGAACAGCCCAGCAACATTTTTGCAGCATCCCACTGAATTAAGAATAATAAGTAGCTACTTGAGTAAATAGTAAATATAACCCGCAGAGGACAAGCACCCGCAACTACGAGATGCCCGTAAAGTCCGGAAGGTAAGTTCGTAGGAAAAATATTGGATAGTATTGACTATTGGTCATCATATTAATCATTTTCAGTTGTGTTTGTGCCATAAACGACAATACATTTTTGATAATATACAATATAGGTGCACGGTTTTCGTTCCATGATAAAAAATAAATATTTAGTTGAATGTAAATTAATTGTTAATACTTCTTGTATGCGTACAAGGACAAAGGACTATCAACTATGAACTATCTGAAGATTCCGAATAAAATAACGATCAATACAGTTGAAAGTACATACATATAGTTGACGTTGTCGTTGTCAGTCGTCTGGTTGTTGGTTGTTGATTGTTGCTTATCGAGGGGTGTATTTTGTATTTGGGTTTATTGGCTACAGGCAGGGAAGCTAATTAGTTGTCCCGGGCTTAAATGTTAAAGTTAATTAAATGCAAAATGGATTGGATTGGAATTCATTTTAAATGGATTTTAAAAATTACTACCTTATCCAAATTACCGGAACCGACGCTCTCAGCTTATAACTCTGCACTCAACGGTGACGGTACCAATGACCAACGGCGGAGAGTGTGAACATTTATTTATTTATTTATTTCAAAAGACCTTGACATATTACAGATGACAGAGTTACAGACACGCAATTAGATACTACTGACATGTTTACAGGGTTTTGTTACTAATATAAGTTAACACATAACCACGTATTGAGTTATTCTTATTATTATCAGTTATTCTAATCAGTTATTATTATTAAAGTGAAAATGAGGTGTAAAGGGTTCTAAAGGGAGACGCTAATTTGTAATAACTGCTAATTTGTAACTAAACCGTTACTTAGCATTGTCATTGTCTTTAATTAGTCAAATGTTTTTTAAACCGTCGGGGAAGCAACTTGAGCTGGTAGTAGTAGGTTGTATGTTGAGCTGACCATCGACCGCTAGGTCATAGGTGGTTGCAGGGTTACGTTTGGGTTCGTCTGATAAATGTGGTTGACTTGTCGTTTGTAGTTTGACTCAAGATAGGTACTGTTTATATTTTATTTTACTTGTAATTATTCCTTTTTTTTCTTGTAGCGTGAAGGAAAGAGGAAATATGAGCGAAATGGACTACTCATCTTTAATGTCTGAAGTCGGAAGCGTTCCTGTATCAGCTGAAAAGCAAAACCGACTGCTGCATAATAAGAATGGATTTAAGGTTGTTTCCAGCTTGTCAGGTGCCCCAGACAGACAGTTTTCTCAACAATATGCTCATTCATATTCTATAAGACTAGAATCTTTAAGACCTAGGCTTGAGAAAAAGGTGAAGGAACAGTGGCAGTCGGGCAAATTGTCGTTAAAGAAAATAGCTGAACTCTGTGAAGCGACTAAGTCTTTGGATAAGCCTCGTACGTCACTGAGTCCAGTCAAAAAAGGCTCGCCTACTAAAGCTCGTAATACTCATGAGCAGCGTGTAGCTTTTCAAGAAGATATCATTGTGGGTAAGTTGATGACCCACATCAATTTTTTGGAGAGTTAGTATGGACGTGTTTGAACATAGTATTCGTTATCTGTTGAATTAATAAAATGGAGTAACAATTTTAAATTTAAGCAATCATTGGAACAATATTCAAGCAGCAGCCAGAAAAACCCTCAATTTTACAAGAACTTAGTGAAGAAAACCCCATGGTACCAGTTGCTCCAAAAGAAAAATATATTAGCGATAAAGATTACCTCCTTTTAGAGGACGAAACTACTCAAGTAAGGCTAGTGACTACTCCTGGCTGTGGTATTTATGTGGATAAAATTGTCAATGGCGTTGTTTGTGCAGTAAAGGGGAGACCTACGATAGATGGAAAATTTGAAGTTCACGAGGTTATTTGGCCTTCTCCTGAGGCACCGATATGGCCTGAAATGAAGTTACCCGTGGAAGTGGAAATGGTTAGAACAAAATAGCAATTTTATACCGTATGACCATATACATTAATTTTTTAAATACGTAATAAATAATTTTCTCGAAAGCTGCTTTTTTATTTACTGTATGTTATGTACTTGTATGTGTGAAACGACTCCAGAGCCACAAGCCCATATTGTACCACACGCTCCATAGATAGCTTAGTGGTAAAATGAATTATCCCGAAATCATAGGCTTTATAGCTTTAGTAAACCGCCATCGAAACAACGTGTGTACTAGTAGGCAATGGTTTTATATGTCTTGCTTTTTTTTGTTTTTTCCAGGTATTTGTTTCTGGTCTGCACCTTGGAAAAGCTGTATCACCAAAGAACGCTGTTTTCGTAGATCTTTTATTTGACCATTTAGGAGGATTAGCAGGCTCCATTAGTGAACAGCAACATGAAATATCCAACCAAAGCCGAGTTTTCTTTTTGGGAAATCTTCTGTGGAAGAGTAATAATCTGTTTACTGAAAGTCTAAATGAGGAAATGATTACGAGCGCCAAGAAACTGGATTCGATGCTTAATGATCTAGCGGTAGTTGTTTTCTTTATTCAGATATTTTATCTAATATTCGTATGTGCATTTTACAAAAAATATATGTTCAGTGTAGTACACTGCACTGCATTGGAATTTAGATTAATTTGTGGTTGATCAGAGGCTGTCCCTCTCTTGTTACAGAAAACCATGGAGGTGTTTGTTGTTCCTGGAAAAAATGACCCTGGAGAAACTATGATGCCACAACCACCAATTCACCGCTGTATTGTTCCTAAAGCTAGCAAATTAAAGACTTTTCATTCTCTTGGTAACCCCAGTCGCATCAGTTTAGGATTTTCTTCAAACGAAAACTTCGAGTTCATGTTCAGCTCCGGAGAGAACGTCACAGATGCAATTCGAAATTCCAGTATTGAAAGCCCGTTGGAAATGGCTCAGTCACTGTTACAGTGGGGACATGTATGCCCAACTGCTCCTGATACGCTCCCTCTTCACCCAGGTTGTAGCGATGATGCTTTCATTATTGAAGGGTCACTTCCACACTTTTTTGTTGTGGGAAATCAAAAAAGTTTTGGAGTGAGCGAATGGGAGAAAACGAGGATTGTTTCTATTCCTGATTTTAGCGAGACGGGAACTGCTGTTATCTTAACCAAGGACCTCAAATTTATTCCGTTTAATTTTCAAGCATTGTAATGAATTTGTCTTATCACCTCGTTCAGGATGATTACTCTGTACGTAATTCCTTCTGGTATTCACTCCGTGAATAAAAACAAAATTAATCTAACTACTAATGAACTTACAATAATTATTTACTTATTTTAGTTTGGGTGATTTTGTAATAGTTTTCCATTTTTTCGCTTGGTTTGTTCATGTTTAATAAAGCTTCGGTGATCTACTAACGAGCCATGTTCCAATTTCAGTGTTGCTTGAAATATCTATCATTTTGAACATCACATTTTATTGTTTTAACATCTACTATTTTGCTTTTCTACCATACCATCATTCATTTGTATTAGCTCCATATTCCAGCTGTATGGAACCTTGGAACTAGAATTTCAGCTCCAGCTAATGTTGGCATTCCTCTGTTGACATGACATGTAATTAACCTACTAACTTGTAATTACATAAATCATAAATGTATTAAAGACGTACTGAAGTTGTAGCCAACTAGCCAATCAAGATCTCAGCTTAGAAGCTATTTTTACATTTAAGAGGAACGCAACTGAAACTCATCGATTCTTTAAGAAAAACTATGGTGATCATTCCAAAAAGGAGGGAACCGTTTGAACTAGCTCGGCTCGGCTGAAGAAAATTAAAAATTAAAGTTGGTTGGTACAATTGTAAGTTGTAAGTGTAACTTTTACAAAAGGAGGAATCAGTTAAAGTTGAAAGATTAAGTATTAATTATAAGAAAGTAAACGTGAAACCGGAGCTTCCGCTAAAAAAATGTGTTTTAACATATTAGAAATTACTAATATCAGTTGAAAGAAGCTTTCATTCTTCTATTCATTTTATTAAAACCCGAGTTCATCAAACACTTTACGGTCGGTGTTAGTTCGTCGCACTTGTACTTACAAAAGTTCGTCTTAGAGAAGGAACTCAGTATTTCAACCATTTAATCATGTCAGTGTATAGATTACTTGGTAACCTTCAACCACAAGCAAACTACCGAATACTTTCAACCTTGACACGCTTCGGGAATGGGCATAATTTACCAGCAAAATGTTATGTGTTTAGCTCATGTATCCGAAATGCATCTTCCCTTTCCCAGTCATCTACATTACTAAAAAGAAGGAATAATTCTAGCTATCTTACAGTGACTAGATCACTAGAGATGACACCGTCAGAGTATGAAGGGAAATTTTCTTCTACAAAAACATTAAAAAAGATCCAGATGGCTGACCGAATTCCTCCTAGATATGAAATGATTTACCGAACTGATTTGGGTAATTACTTTGTGGTGGGACAGTGTGTCGTAATTCTTGTCGTACTTGGAGTTGTGGGTTCACTACTAATTAAATATGCTGAGTGGATGGAAGTACACGTTGTTGACAATGAGAAGCAAAAAGAGGTTAAAGAGGTGAAGCCATCTGAAACTCAAACTATCTTCCAAGAAATCCGCGATTCATTGGGTCATAAGGAGAGTGAATACGTTTTGAAACCTAAATTGGAAGAATTGACTGATGGGGATCCAGAATCTTTATTCATAATTCTACTGTTTACCGCTTCCCTTTTTGTTAGCTTGTGGAGGATGCTACGGAGGTTGCCCATTCGAATTTATACGAATAGTTCGGTAAGGTTTTTATTTTAAACCCAAAGGACTTTTTTTTACCAGTACTTATGATTAATTTTAGGTCTGATGCATTTTATTGGATTTTATTATACCTATAGGTACCTCAATTTTACAAGGTCTTTTTACAATTATAATCTTTTACAGGGTCACTGCATGGGTGTGTACTACAGTTCACTTATACCTGGGAGAACTCGAGTCAGAGAATTTGTCGCTGGTACTTTGGTGTCTCAAGAGAATCCCAGGGGGTTCTTATGGTCACACAACATGTTCAAGGACGGAACAGGAAGTCATATGCTATTGATGGAAGAATATTTTCGATACCCCCAGGATTTCTACAACCTTTTAGAAAAGAAAGAATCTGACACTAGTTCGAGTGCTGATGGTGCTTAATTCATCAGGTGGAACATATTATTTATTGTAGAATTAAACTTTTACAAAGCAAGTGTACCTGTGTTA
Source organism: Dicyrtoma fusca (assembly GCA_034695205.1). Classification (NCBI taxonomy): domain Eukaryota; kingdom Metazoa; phylum Arthropoda; class Collembola; order Symphypleona; family Dicyrtomidae; genus Dicyrtoma; species Dicyrtoma fusca. Next base: position 2,996 of record JAQFZC010001449.1, on the reverse strand, counting down.
GTTGCATTTTTATTTGTATATGGTATGTGTGCGGGTTTGTTTTTTCCTAGCACTTCAGGAAGAACCAGTTTACGTTCATCTTTAACACTGGTGTTGTGTTTGTCAGTTTATCTTCATGAGTTAATGACGAACTGAAAAGGTCACTCGAATCGTGGATTATTCCGGTTCCGTTTTATTTAAGTCTCATAGACAGGCATAGAAAGGTAAACCTTATCGAAATAAATTGACAAATAATAAAGATGTATTTCTACACCTAGAAGTGACCACCAACCTATGATTGATTGCGCATGCATTCTAGGCAATAAATACAAATCTGTGCCATGGTCAACGCATTCACAGCGATCTAATATTTCGTAAAATTATTGTAACAAAAGTGAGGCTTGGCCGCCTCACTTGTTATTTGTAGAGTAAAAGTAGAGTTATGCCCCACATATTTCTGCATTTTTGAATTTTTCGAAAATCGAAACATTTCAAATTAAAATTGCAACCGGTTACTCCCGTCCAATGCATGGAGAAGTACATATAATGCACCATTATAAAGCTAATCGCATGTAGAATGTGGATTTCGTAGACTCTGAGATTCTTACTGAATTTTAGTCCGTTTTTTTACGAGAAGGGTTTGTCACGCTTTTTAATCAATCTGTACCATGTTTTAAAATTTGAACTGAGTTCAAAAAGTAACTCTAGATTCGTAATTTCCGTTCAAACTATTATGATTTATAGATACGATTTGGACAAAAAGTGGAGTTGCCGTGATTATCTACTAATAAATTGAATTGTGTTACTAAAGGATCTATGTTTATAGTAACACGGTAACTCCACTTTTTGTCCTAATGTATCGTGTAAAACACCGTCTGAACAGAAATGACGAGTAGATTACGAATCAGGAGTTTCTTTTTGAATTCCATCTTCAGATTTTGAAATATATTTTAAAATCTTCAAAAAACGTAATAAAACCAAATTTTCATAACAAATGTTGGTCTAAAATTCAGTAACAATCTAAGAGTCGATGAAATTCTTGGTGCTCTGCGCGTCTCCATCGGACGTGAGTAACCGATAGCAATTTTATTTTGATACCGATTAAATGATATTTTACCAATTAGTTATTCTATTCATACTTATTTCCAGAAGATGGCTAAATTGTTATGGCCAGGTGAGTTAGCTTCACCTTTTACTTTCATTGGATCGCGTGACAATAATTTGAGCATCGTGGTTTCTAAACATCGGAAGAAGGCGGAGATAACTCCCCTATCCTTTACCGAGTTAGTCACCTCGCCAAAATATTTTTTTATATGGGATATTCAATTTTTTCAGTACGATAATTATTGATGATCGGTACTCCTCCACAGCTACGGCGAATCATCCTAACCGTTTACCAGTTTTAATTTTGAAGCCGCCCTATCTCAGAATAGAAAAGGTATAATTATACTTGATATGCTGCTCATTATCCTTAGGGTGTATTATAAAAATATGCGGTGTCCCGTTTGATACTGACTTCTTCTACTTCCTTGTAAGCTATGTTTTGGTGTGGATTCAGTTTAAAATTTGTCTTTCTCTTATTGTCAAATATTGGGTCTAAAGACCATAACTCATAAGATTACATAGGTTCAAGCGGTCACAAATCAAGCTTTACTATTACTAATAAATATGGACTGAGTATGTAGTCGTCGCCGTCGTCGGTGTTTGTGAAATTAGGTATACGTAAGTATTACTATATACCAAAATATATAATAGATAAGTACGTCATTTTATATTCAAACTTTAAAGTTCACAACCCACTGCAACCAACATGCAAAAAACACCTTACATAGACTACTTGTTCCAAGTCTCTCAACCTTGATTGCGAACAGATGTATTACGATAGTTGATTGCATCCGTCGGGATACCCTGCTCCGAAAGTAAATACAAACAATGCATTTATCATATACATCTACTTAAATTGCATAACCTGGGAAGATTATTTTTATGCCCGCCACATAACCATTTATGGAGTAGTTCATAAATTAAAAAAGGGATGCAGTAGGTGTATTAATTGTTCCATGCAAATCATAAATTTAAACAGTAAAACAATTATTATAATGATTTTCAATCGTTTATTTAGCTCCAAAATTTCTTATAATCAAAGTTGCCTTCTAAATGTTCACCCAAACAGCAAACCACCAAATCCAGCATTAATACCGTTGCTAGCCAAGTCTTCCGCATTTGAACCCGTTTCTAGATACTCCATGTTGTTTAGTGGCAATTGTCCTAAACCGAAATCAATCGACCCAATACCCCTACTTCCCGAAAATCCAGAACCAACAAAGCCTTGGCCCAAATTCCCAAAATCCCCACCAAAAGATGCCGATTGAGTACCGCCAATGCCCATATTTTTGAACACACCAGGTGTAGCTGCAAAACCATTATCACCCACACTTAGACCCAAACCTTCAATAACACCCACATTTTGGTTTGCCCCACCCCCGAAAAAACTGTTTTGAGATATTCCATCTGCTAGCTTAGGCTGAGAAAACAAAAGATCTGCACTACTTGATTTCAATACGCCTTGGGTTGTTGCTAATATAGATTCTCCTAATCCCACATTATTTTCCAATACCCCTGAAGGCGCTGAAAACATTCCGAGGTTAGAAAAATCTAGACCTTGATTCTGAAATCCTCCATTTCCAAGAGCTGCAAGCCTGGGTAAATCAATTCCTTGGTCATCAATGCGCCCAAGAGCAGAACCACTCAAAACATTCAGCCCTACGCCCACATTTTGTAAACCTCCAAAGACTGAACCCGTGCTAGCCGTTAATCCAGAGCTCCCATACCCCAAGCCTTGTGCTTTAAACCCACCAAAACCATCTGTTTTTGTACCCGCAAATAAAGAACCGCTCAGCCCAGTTCCTTGTTTTATTACCCCTCCGGTAACACTAACTACTGCCGCCGCTCCTAAACTACTGGTTCCGATGCCTTGGTTTTGAAATCCTCCGCCAGCAGCAGCTGAAGCAGCTGAC
>JAQFZC010001448.1:0-30095 GCA_034695205.1 Dicyrtoma fusca | reverse complement strand
AACAGCCATGGCAACACCAACAAATGCCTCAGGTGCTCCTCATGCTGCGACCGCAAACCATAAGTATCAGAGTCAAGAAGTCTACACTCTTTTCTATTCTTATGAGGGGCCTCAAGGACCTTTGACTGACTGCAGTAAAAATTCCTACGCTGGTGCTCCTGGAGTTGGCCCCAATTCCGCTTCAGGCAAGACGGCTTCTGCTACTCCCTCAGGAAATTCCCAGTCGACTGATTTAAATACGTCCATGTACGGCAAAGGACACCTGAACAAAATCAATGTAAGACTATTGGTGAACGTATCTCGAACAGTTTCCAACTTCTGGTTATTATAGTTTTTAATTACCGTTTATTCGGAACTGATTTTAATTTGGCCGTATTTATTCTTAACAGTCGTATGAGAAGCCATACGTAAATTCTGGGGGAGGATACAATTCACTTGGAGCGGGGACGAATCCTTCGAACAGTCAAATGAGTGGTGCTGGAATGGGAGCTCCCTATGGCGTCTGTATTGCACAACAAGCTGTACAGCCTCAAGTCCCTGTGTTTATTCCTAGTGTATATTCTGTGGATCTGTAGGTAGTGTGTCTGATTGAACTTCCAAAATTTTTAGTGAGCAACGTACAGAACGATACACATACTTGTACTGTTGTCAGTATATTACTTGTAACGTGAATTTTTGCGTTGGAATAATAAATAATTAATACATATGTGGTATAATTATGCGTTCGTCGTTCATAAAAATCATTATTATTGTATTGTTGTAAGATGTGAACATTTTATCAATAAGCGTTCTGATTTTTGTATTTTATATTTTGTAATTTCCCCGTCCCCTCCCCCCAACTGTATAAGCGTTAAATCTTTGCTCGTAGTTTACAAAACAAACTGTGTATCGATAGTTGTAAGTTCATGCAAATGTAAGGGTCACAGTAGATATTTAAAACTTTTAAACTTACCTATTTGTACTGAACATGGAAGGAAATTATTGGAGATAGTATTAAAATATTACTATGATTAAGAATAAATTGTGAAACACATTACATAAATTGTATTACAAATTAAATCAATTTTGTACCTCTTGCAAACTTGCAATGTTTACCAGTTGTTAACCAGCAAATCTTTGTCAACGTATACAGAGTCCGTAGGGCTATCCTCAATGGAGGACAGTGTCAGCTTTGTTTGTGAAGTCCAGTACCCGAAGATTCAAAACCAGGTGGGTTCGATTTCAGTTGACCGTTGACACTGGGTAAAAAAACGGGGCGACCCCAATTGCAAGCCTTCACCCTAGATCTACCTCGGGGTGGTAAAAAGGTAAAAAATATGGCAATTTGGCAAAAGTAAAAAGCATAACAATGGAGGAATGGAGATAAATAAGCTCGAAACAACCACGAACGAGTATTGTTTGCCCAGAAATAAGCGTAAAAAGCTTATTTTGCATTGGTATAGAGAAAGTTTGGCATAAATTAAAAGATAATTTTGGACCTACAAAAGCATAATGTAAGTTACCTTAAAGACGTATTTTTTAAGCATAACGAGTAGAGTGGAGTGTTAAAGAAATGATGCAAATAAAAATAACATCCACTTATAGTAATACATAGTAATTTACTGTTAATAATTAACAGTTATTACATTATTATTAGCTTATTTATTTATATGGTGTTCAAAATAATTTAAATAATTTGAATAATTTTAGACAGTGTCAGCATTATCCAGTGCTGCACTGTTCTCATTCATTTTGTTTAAACAGGCTTGACGGGACTCGGACACAAAGAATTTGCGATCTTCGCCATCGCCAAAAACACTTTTACCAAAATCATCCCATTGTTGTTTGGTCATGTTGTGAGGATCTGGGATGGCTGTGGACAGTGGATGATTCCCCTCGACAATCAGCATCAAATCTTCTGCTCTAACACGAAGGAGCTCAAAATCTTTGGCACGCTGAGAGTCCTGAGGTTCAACAAAAGGCTTCACCGTTGGAATTTTAATCGTTGTTTTGGTTTCTTTTTTTTGACTGCTACTTTTATCAGACTTCTCTCCTCTCTCCGAGGTATCTTTCCTTTCTTTATTGGGTCCTTCATCAACCCCTTCTAAGGACACATACATTCTTGGATCTTGACCGGACTTTGCAACGTTTAAAGTGACAGGCTCTTCAACTTGCCCAGAAGTTAATCCACTCATAAGTACGCGATTCCGATAAATTATTGTCAAATCTACCAGGTAGTTCAATAAACAAGGATTACTTACACTATATTTGACATTTTTAATAAATATTGAATTGATTTACTGCACACACACACACATTTATCTGCAGGAATCACATGAAGCATATTCTTAATCCCCACAAATATATCTCCTTGTGCTGTGCCGAAAGCAGCGTAAGTTGGAGCCCAGTTCAAGAATAGTACCTGTAATTAATTTTGAATAATAGTTTATTGGCTCAAGATCATTCAATTAGTACACTATGATAGCCGTTAATTTACAAAATTGTTACACGCAACAGCAACAAGTATCTGTATATGTACATATCAAAAGAGACAATACCCTGACAAGATCATTCGTATCACTCCAAATTCTGATGGTTTCATCCATTGACGTTGAGCAAAACATTAAAAGTTCCTTACTCCCTGATACTGCAACAATTGGTTTTGAGTGCGCAAAATGTGCTCGATGATCATACCTGTCTGTGTTAAAATTTTATTAGGTAAATAGTTTTAGAAGAAAAGACTAGAATGTCGGTCTATTCAATATAAAAAGAAATCGAAGATATTAGCATTGAATACAAGTTCACACCTCCCTCTAAATTATTGAAAATCACCAATTTATGAGTAGGACAGTCTGCATGCGTAAGCCTATTATAAGGATGAGATGAAACAAATTCAAGAAATTATTTTAATAACCATAGCTAGCTTCCCATAATTCATTAAATGTTGTGATCTTGACTTTGGATACTAAATGGATGATTTACGCAAATCCAATGAGTTCACGTGCAAACGAGATGTGTCTGATAGGAAACTTCCAAGTTATATCTAATAGTGGCATAAATTCCTCCTCTTGGTTTAGCATGATCTTCCACAGACGAAAACTAGGATCAGTTCCAGCAGAAATAAACTGATTCAGCTCGGGATTTAGGAGAACAGAACTTACGTGACCTTTATGACACTAAAAAAAGTCCATTGGCAATAGTTTTAAAAAAAATAATTAAATAAAACTTAATAAACTAATTAGTAAATCTAAACTGAGTACGCGTGTCCCACGTAAATAAATGAAGTTTTTAAGTATTTTATTTAGACTAGCCAATTCTAAACTTACTGGAACACAATACCCCACAGCCCCAGTTCGCATGTCTAATTTACAGACACAACCATCCAACCGACCAGCGATAAGGAAAGTAGATTTACCTTGTACTGACGTTTTCTTCCCTTTAATTAGTAAATATCATAGGTTGAATGTAAAATTTTGACAGAAAATAATGTCATAATCTCTGAATTTAGAAAGGAATTGAAGCAGAAACTCAAAGTAGTGATCAATTAAGGGTTAAAAAGTTGTTCAGACTGAGAACTGAGAAGGTCATTTCTTTCTCTTGGATGACAAGACTAGCGACGTGCTCATAGAGAAGAATAGCAGTAATTCCAACTTCCCAAGTCCCGTCTTTCCAGGTATCTCGAAGTTTACATGGATTTACGTTCCCATCATAATGCAGAATATCTAAACCATCGATCTTGGTCGCCTTTTCTGCCAGTACGTGGAGCAAATCTGCATTTTATTAATATTATGCACGTCAATTCAAGAAAATAGCAAGCTTTATTATTTAAAAGCGTTCAGTTTTATCTAATACATTTAAGAATAATGCAGGAATAATTCAAAATTTTAATTAAAAATTAAACAAATTGGAAGTATGTCTAAGCGTTACGTACGTCTTTGCGCTAAAAACGTGGCATTTTGAGCCGTTTGAGTAGAATTTACAGGTGGACCCACAAGAGCTGTTGTAATAATTTTTCCTGCAATTGGATTCGTTAATTCAACTTTTTATAACGCATCTGTACACGATGATTGATGATAATAAATGCAGTGTAGTACCTGCACTAGTCACAGCACCCCATCTCTACAACGATAGAAAGTAAAAAAAAAAAATTAACTTACAAAATGGATATACCTTGGGGTGGATTGATGAGCCTCACAGAATTATCATCACTGATAGCAATTGCCCTAATTGGGTAATCCGGATGCCACGTCAACTCAAGATGCTTCAAAGGAGAACTTTTGAAATCATGTAATTTATTACTTTAACATCAGTACGAGCATATATTTGCTTTTGTGCTCGCTGGGCTTAAATGTTTATTAAGATTGCAAACATTGTTCATTTTTTACTCAAGGCTTTAGAAACACGATGATACCTGAGGGGGCAGAGAGGGACAAAAAGGTCGTCCATCCTCCAAATCACCAACTTTCTTGGTCCTTGTGTCATAAATCCTTTTCTATCAGGATTTATTGCAAGTCTCTCAACGATTTCTGGGGAATTCATAGATTCTAACTGTTGGAATAGAAATAAACATCTGTTTCAATTGTTATTATTAATTTTGGAATATTCTTTTTCTTATTCAATTATTAAAAACTTCTCTCGACCGTCAGTAACACAACGATGCATTTGCAACGCTTACCTTTCCTTTACTAACGAGACTCCAAACGAATAAAAGTTGATCTCTTGCTATTGAAACAACTGCCTGTCCCCCTGGATGCTCCAGCAAGTGCGTTACTCTTGCTGTATGAGGCTGAATACTCGTCATGAATGACCAGCGAGTGCCCCACATCTTCACTGCAATGCAAATTTTTAATTCGTAAACAAAATTACGATTCCGAAGGCAAGATTCGGGTACCCAGAGCCCAGAACCATGGTCTACTATTAACTATCTATCATCTACTACTTAATTAGGAATACAATCCATCTGACGTGTTATGTTAAATGTACAATATGAATGCTTGTAATAAATACATACGTATCCCCTTTTCATCTCCAGTAACGACGAACTCCGATGAGCCAATGGCAACAATAGCCGTAATTCGGTGGTCATGCAAGTTCTTCTTCGTCCCATGAATCCTCCCGGTTACGTCTATAATGGTACAATTACGTTTAAATGTTAGATAAATCCACTGCTTCTTATCATCCCGAGGTTGATCGAAACAATACTGCTCAATCACAGCGTTATCTGCTTCAATGTCAGAAATCTTTAGAACGTCTTGGAGAGAAATAACATTGTTGGCTTGCTGGTACGCGTATTTCTGTTGAAGAGATTAGTAACAACTATAGAAAATTTAAAAGCCACTGAGTGCAGAGTGGGTTGCAGAAAGTGCATTAAAATGAAATTGAAATTTATAATCCATTTATGCTTGAAAAACAAAGATTACAATTAAACTGCATTCACTAATGATGAAGAAATCAAATCCTTCCTCGGTTTTTTTATCCCCATAGATGATGGACCCGATGGGTGCGACGGACATGGAATCAATCACAACACTTAAGTCTTCTTTGGTGATGTAGAAGCCACTCTTTCTGGGAGTCCAAAGAATGTAATGTGAGGTCTGTCGGATGTACAAAAACTTGTTGAACTTTTTGGGCGGAGGTTTTAGCGGTGCTAGTGCTTTGCCGGCCCAGTCATAGCGTTGAATTTCTCCCAATTTGTTTATTAGTAAATACTCCTGTAGGGGGAGATATATATATATATATTAGTAGGTGTTTTATTACAATCAATTTATTTTATTCCTTGTGTTCGTTGAAACTGGGACGATCCAAACCTTTAAATTAAATAAATACCTGTGAATTACGATTACAAATAAGATCCACTGTTCCATAAACACCGGAAGCAGTAGCCCCTTGCGAAATCCCATGAGTGAGTTTTTTATCCTCTACATGACCAACCCCATAATTGACCACGGCATCCATCTCATCGATCCTCGCGAGCTGAGGCTCTAAACTCTTTTTGAGTGAGTCAAATGTTCGGGAATAGTTGTCATAAAATCGAACCACGAGGTCCATCGCCTGTCGTTTATTCGCCTTTGCAGTAGTGTCATCACCCTCAGCGTCACCACCACCGCCAACTCCATGTTTGGAAGTGCCACCTCCATCTCCCTGCGCCTTACCTCCTCCACAGGCATTTCGAAGTTTTGTTTTGGACGATGATGATTTCATTATTTATGATCTGCCTTGCAGTATATAGTGTTGCAGTATTACGAATTTACGAGCGTACAGGGTTTAGAAAAATCTAAACCTTTCAAAAATCCAACCTAGAAAATACAACGCACAAAATTGCACGCGTAATTATTACTAATAAATATATTCAGGGGTTCAATCAATATTGGTGTATTCGACCCAAACAGTGGAAAAAGTTTGGGACAAAACCCTATTTTTAAAATCCGACAATTTTGGACTATTTCACTTTCATTGCCCTAAAAAACAATATTGATCTTTGACCCATTTTTCTCCAATTCCCCCCAAAAGAAGACAACCTGACATCCTATTTTAGGGTTGGATTGCAGGACTGTACCCTCAGAGCCACTCCGACCCAAACCACTCCGACCTTTGTTGCCATACTGCCGGAGTGGCGTGATCCAATCCGGCCTATATTCTTTAATGGGTCACTCTGGTCTATCTTGTGAGCCACTCCGGCCTAACTTTAATAGGCCACACCGGCCCGATTTTCGTTATTCCCCTCGTTTAAACTCAACTGGCAACACAGGGGACGTGTATATTTGATTTAATTTTATCCATGATTAATTAGATTATGATAGGTTAGGTTAGGTTAGGCAGCGGGGAAGTCCGGGGGTGGTAGTGCCCCCCGGTAGGTAAGCGAGGAAATTTAGGAAAAATGACTGGAAATAGTTAAAATTAGATAAAATTGGTTTCCACCCGCCTTCGGCGGTGGAAAAACATAACCTAGTAACTATTTTCAGGCATCTTTAGGAGCTGTCTAATACAATTAGCAGTTAGCAGGGTTTCGAGACCACCTCTTCTAAAAAATTCGGGGCTACGGATTTCGATTACAGCTAAAGCAAAATCGGGCCCGAATGGCCAAACAAGGTGTAGGTTGGAGTGGCCAATTACTGAATATACGCCGGAGCATCTACTTGAAGTATAGACGGGAGTGCGTGGTCCATTAAACATAGGCTGGAGTGGCCCATTAAAGAATATGGCAACAACGGTTGGAGTGGCCTGGGTCAGAGTGGCTCTGTGCGGATAGTTCTGCAATCTGACCTTTTTTAGCAACCAATTTTCCAATTCCAATAATACCAGGGCTTAATTTTGATTTTCGATTTATCCTGTCTTTGACTATTTCTACAATACATACAACAGGCGTCGCCTCCGTGTCTGTAGACTACTTTACTTAAATCGAACCCTTGGATACACTGTTCTCTATTTTCAAAATTTCTTTTTTCGCGATGTCGGTAATTTCGGATTCAGAATTCGCAGGATCAACAATCAACACTATTCAACACTGCGCACTGCAGCTCTGTTGCTCTGTTTCAATTTGTAGCTCAACTTGTAAGTAAATTGTTATTTAATGTAATATAGCTTCTATTCCCAAAATCCTAAAATATGCTTAGCTTATCCCTCCCTCACCAAGCTTCACTATATCATTACACGTCAATTTTATGCCGTTACATTATTTATTTATTGCATTGCATTGATACGCAAAAAATATTGTATTGGCCCTAAAACCTATCGTTTTTTTTGGTTTTTAGTCGCTTTTTTTGACTTTTTTAAATAGATTTGATAATAACAAAAAAGTGTGAATTTTTCAAATCTTTTAGAGACGAAAAGGACAACCCCGCAGTGAAAACCATAAAATGAGGAATTCCGTACCAGAACCATAGGAACATTTTTGCTTTTGAATGAAAGTGACTGAACATGCATAGGTAGTACATCCCTCCCTGCCCTGCCCTGGTGTAAGCTGCAAGTCGCACAGATGCTTTGAGTGGTCTGGTGCATGCAATCTATTATGTAATTTATCATGCAACGATCATTATTTACTTTTTCTTAAAATGTGTAGTAATTTTGCGATTTAGTTCAATTTCTCTATCAGACAGAACTACGGGACTGAAATATGTATATTTAAAACTACTATGTACTTATATTTGCTGGATGGACGAAGGATGTGAAAGTCTCATCTTGGCACAGGGTGCGTATAATATGTGTGCCGTGTGTGCTGTCTGTATATTATGTACCCAGGATGGAGTGAGACTGATCTTGAGATGGAGTGGTTGCTCCTTGAAATGGTAATAAAATTTGTTGGACGAAGGAAGCCGCGGTTAGGTTTAGGATTAGGGAAGACTAGGACTAGCTATAAGTTTCTACGTCTATGTATCGTATTACATTATGTAGAGAAGAGGCTGAAGATAGGAAAGAGAGACTCGAATGATTCTTTGAGTAAATATTACAGAGTGTAGACTGTGCAGGGAGAGAGACAGAGAGAGAAGAAGACTGGGGCAAGTAAAGAAGTAAATGGGAAAAGAAACGAATAAAAATCCTATTCAAATGGTAGGTCGTAAGCTAATATGCCTCCGGCTTGAGAAAGCAATTTCTCTGACTGCAATAAATGTGGTTTGGCTTTTGCTTGGACTGCTAAACACTCTCGTTACAATTCCTCTTTTTCGTCGCTATCGTCTATGAAGACCTCTCCTTGATTCAATGATCAAGCTCAATGTTCTCTCTCTCTCTCTCTCTCTTCTCCCAGCTAACCAGACCAGACAAGACAGACTTCCACGCAGGTACCCACTTACTTATAGTCCCTCAGAGAGCCTACATAGGTGGGGGGATACATACTGAGTCAACAAAATAAGCAATGACAAATCAGTTGGAATTGAATCCGTCGCCCTAAACAATATCCCATTTATTGAACCTATTTCTATGCTTGAGCTATTTCTTTCCTCAATTCAACTCTGTCTCTCTCTCTTTCTCTCTGTCCTCCAACGATCACCATTTTCTATTGTACACATTTCATCATCCATATTTACATTTCCACAGTCGCAATTCAAGGAAAATCCGAAAAAGACATTCAATCAACAACTAATCATTTACTCGTTTTTTTTTCTTCTTTTTTTTTTATTTATTTTACTTTTTATATTTCTACCCTTTCATATGCACACAATTCATTTCTATTAAATACAGACACACGAACGCCGAATGGAACAATGACTACGACACATAGTAACCAACTAACGTAAACGCACACTACTGATACTGATTACTGATACAGTCCATATAGGTATTTATATACTTGTACAATAATGGGTAATTCCTTTAAATCTATCCTTTTATTTACTCACTCCCAGTAATCGAACTACCCTACATGCATACCAAAATAATGTACAAAACTAATTTAATGGATATTTCCATACTTTAAGTACGACACAACAACTACACTACATACATAGGTGCATCTTTCGATTACCTACTAATATTTCTCATTGTAATTTAAGATTACAGTATTTTTGTATGACTTGTACTACTGCGATACTTGCTGGTGTACAATACAAGTAATTTTTTAAAATTATTTTTGAAAATCAAAGATACACGCAATTGATACTAGGTACAATTATATAAATGTATAGTTAAACAGCTTTGATACTATGTACAATTACAATTAAAGGGTTAAAAATGTTTAATTCATTATTTCCTCCATCCTCGCGTGTTGTTTAGCCTGCTCTCTCAGGAATTCTATACTTTTTTTCTTTAAATGCTCTGAAAATTCATTCTCATTCTTATGACCCCGTCCTCCCGAGGCCGAAGGACTGGTCCTGTTCTGCTGCTGCTGGAGGTGGTGGTGATCCTTCTCATGAAAGTCTTGGGAATGATGTGAAGATGAAGATTTGACTAAATCAATGGCTTCTGAGGACTCGTTATTGTTACTACTACTGTTGGCTCGGCTCCGCTCAGCACTATGATGACCGTGGTAGATGGGTGGGGAGGGGGTGGATGACTTGGGACTCAAGTGGAGACCCGAGATATTGTTGGATGGAGGGTGGCTGGGGATGGATCTGGAGGAGAGATCGAATGGGAAGATGGACTGATTGGTGAGCATGTACTGGGCGAAGAGAGACGTGGCGGCTTTGGGTGGCCAGGAGGTGAGGGCCGGGAAGGATGAGAGGAGGGAGGGTGGGAAGAGACCCGTGGCCGCGGGAGGGAAGCTACTCAGATGAGCATTCCAGAGGAACTCATTGAGACCCAGAGAAGGGAAGTTCCCATGGCCGTTGTGTCCGGGAAGATTGCCGTCGGATGGAAGGGGGCCCAATGGGAAATTAGGAAGAAGAAGACCTCCAGGTGCTCCTTGCTGATTTCCAGAACAGTTCGACTCCAGTGAGCTGACGGCCCCTAGACATTTCTCTCTCTTCCGCCATTTAGCTCGGCGGTTTTGAAACCAAACCTACACATTGTTCAACCAAACAAATAGAAAAACATTATTATAAGATAATCTCTTAATCTCCAGTCTCGATAGTCTCTCGTCCATGGAGAACAGGGAGAGAACAGAACTCATGTTATCTTATCATTACCTCCTAATCTCTATTTAGAACGGAGCAACTACCTCTATATGCACATACATGGCTCTATGACCCTACAATGCAACCGTATCACTCCTTTACAATAGATTAAAAGCGGGATCAGACTGCATAATGCAACCCACTTCAATTTACAGACGTTACAGCTATTGCTATTGCTATTATTTCGGATTTTCCGTAGAGAGAGCGAGCGGTGGGATCCAATGTCAAATGTGAATTACTAGTGCAATAATACCTTATTATTGTTTCCCATTCAAAATCCTACTCCTATTGTTATTGCCGTCACAATTTCTTTGAACTTTGAAGTAAGGAAACGTTATCATTATCGTAACCACTGGCAACTCTCTATCTGCAGCATTCTGTAGCCCCAGCAAATATATTTATCTTTACAACCAAAGCATAGCAAAGGCTTCAGCTTATGTTTCTAAAAGATGACAAAGCAATAATGTTAATCCTCGTAGGTAGAATATGCCAAGTCTACATTTTGGCGGCGATAACAATTACCTATACAATTACTACGCATTTATGAGATTTCAAATGTGATTTATTTTCTAAACAGTGATACATTTACAAAACTATTTACTTCCCATTTAAAGGATAAGTAATACCTAACTACTAGCTTCCACATAAAATGTGTTTCACCCCGTCGTGAGTCGAAAAGTAGGGTAATTAATTCAGCCAAATTAATTTCATTTATGCAATTAGAGCATGGGGGGTAAATGATAGGGTATAATTTCCCCTCAACTTCAGGGTTTTCCACATAGTTTAAGAGAGGTTTTAAATTGAAATAATTGAATAGTTGGAGTTGGGAGAAGCTGGAGACAAGATTTGGTTTTATAATGCATGTAGGAGATGTGAAGAGTGCCTACAGACTGTTGAGAAGTTTAGTGCAACTGGCTGTGAAGGACAAGAGCTACAGAGATAGGGCCGTAGCTATAGCTAGGTAGGCTATAGGTAGGTTCAGAATAATAAATACGAGTGCGTAGAGGTAGAGCAGTGGCTATAGGGGGGATACAGTGTGTTGTACAGTCCTGATAGCTGGATCTGGATGTGGATGTTGGCTGTTTCTATTTGACGAAGGAAATTTAGTGTAAGAGGTGCAATTTAGTGTTATTTGAGTGGAGGAGCTACTGTGGAGCCTCGAGTGTTTTTGCCATAATTGACTCTCATTGTCCACATGGAGAAGAGATAGGCATTATTTCCTCATTTTTACTCGTGGCTCAAGTTAAATTCGACTGAGTGAGCAAAGTGCCTTCCTCAGCATTCAACCCTGCCTCTTTTCTCCTCCTCCAGATTCGCCTTCTCAACCCATTCATCAGACATCATGCCTGTCCTCTCACGGAACTCTCACTCTCTCTCTCGAAGCTATATAGACTCATAGCACGGAGCCTCACCACCCATTAGGGGTATAGCACACGCATCTCTAACCTCTTATTGCTCTCCCATTATTTGTCCAACTTTTACTCAACAATTTTCCATCCAATTTCCCACTTACTCTCATTTTCTATCCAACTCTTTGATGCTCAACTATACCAAATTATCTCAATTAATCTCAATACAAAAACCTTGCAAATCACTTCTCAAATCTCCCATTTATGTAGTCCCCTGCACTCTTTTACTTTCTTCCTATGGAGCTGTACCAGGGCACGAGCATACACATACACACACACACATGTCTTTCAATTGCCCAATCACGTCTCACCATGACTGCTCATCTGTATAGTAGACACGGTGCGGGTTGTACAATTAGCTTAATTCTTTACTCCTAATCATACATTTTCCTATTTTTTCCCACTCTACTAGACTCTGTAATTCGTATCCGTTGCCTTCAGCCTCAATTCCATTCTTTCTTTTTCTTAAATGCTATAGGTAGGTAGGTAGGTACTTCTCTATTTTACAGATATTTTCAAGAAAAACCCTCACTGTAAGTAGGTGTACCGTTTACTGGTAATCGCAGGACGTATGACGTATGACGGAGACGTAGTCTTTTTTTTTAATTAGTTTATTAATTTGCTATTTTAATAAGTAAAAATCGTGAATGTAGAAAATCAATTCTAGGGATTGTAGAATAAAAAAAAGAAGTGATTTTCTGCTCCACTGGATATTTGAATTGATTGTCTATCCTTAAAAGTGACAAAAGCTTTGACTTGTGAGAGTGTACTGATATTATATGTATATTATAGCTATGCTTTTAATAATGTGAATGAGTCGTAAAAATAAAATTGTGTTTCTTAATATGGAATTATGGAAATTGAAAAAGTCACACATAAAAAAAAAAGAAGAGACGGAGAAGGAGAGACTGTCGACAAATGTGAAGGGTTGAGAGAGAGAGAGAGAGAGAGAGAGAGAGAGAGAGAGACGGCAGGAACTAATTTTCTTGTTAATTTGACTAGCTAATAGGCCGGTAAGAAAGAAGAACTTTTTCATTTCCCTTCCACAGCTGAAAGAAATTATATTTCTTTTACCATCCACATATTCATCTCTGACAATTAGAAGGGACAAAAAATCCATATGATTATTAGCGACTCCGGATGAAAGTTGCTCTCATCATCATCGTCAGTCAGAAAAGAGTTGCTACAATGGGTGCTACATACGAATTCATAATTATGTACCTAACCTATAAACCTATATGCACTCGTATATTATAGGAAATCGTAGGCATCAAATTAGTACCGGTGGACCGCTACCGGTACACCGGTATCTGCAGAACCTGAAGCCTGCAGCTGAAGCTGGAAGTTGGTTGACAATAAAGACTGTGTGCGACAAAAAGAACAATGAACAGATCTGACAGCAGATCAACTTGCATTTATAAATCTCTGATATGATTCCATAATGAATTTTTCTAAACCTTTAGCTCTATTATAGCCCTTATTATATAATTATAGCATCATCGTTCCACTTGCAAAATGTACTATCTACTCTGTTTTATGTACCCGGAGGATTACTTCAATTGTTTTTTTGGAAAGCCGAAAGGTTCGAAACTAAAATACCTAGGTAGGTATACTTGTACAAAATAAAGATAGCATATCTTGCGTCTTTAACAACGATACGATACCACTCTGTAATACATATAGTGGGTTCTATGCCCACGTCGTAAATTTAAAAATGCTTTATAACTGACAAAGAGATCAATGAGATAAGTTTATTATATGAAGATAACAATGCTTTTACCAATCTAAAATATTGCTTTCTACGTCATTACACGCTACATTACATCCATTCTTATCTCTCCACCAATACTAAGCCAGTCCTTGTTCATCTGCTGTCCTATTTTTATTTTTATATAAGTGAGAGTATTGTACAGCTCCGCGATAAGTAGCTCTTATCATCATCATTTTTTAATTCCATAATATGAGAGCCAAATTCTCAGAAATTGCTAATTAAGTCAAATTTATTTTTGTGTGCTGTCAATGCATACGTCATGAAATCATTAATCATCCATGCTTACGAAATAAAGTTACTACTGTAAATTATTCTTCAATCTATAGGTGCTACAGGTTACCTTTCTCTCTAGAATCTAGATTGTTAAAATTTGACTATCAAGCAGGTTGCACGTTGAACCAGAAATAAACTGGAGCTACTACAATATATATATGTATGTATACCCCTATGAGAATTAAAGGGAAACAAATGAAGATGCCCTTGATGGAGTTAAGTGAAATGAGTGTGCTGCTAAGAAAATAAAAACAGATTTTGATTGAATTTAGTGTCTAGTGGGGATGTACGTATGAGAAATGTGTGTAAAGCATAGGGATGTACCTGAACTCTGGCTTCACTGAGATCCAAACGAAGTGCGAGTTCTTCCCTTGTGAAAACATCCGGGTACTGAGTTTTCTCGAAGGATCTCTCCAGCTCAAATAATTGGAATGTTGTAAATGTTGTACGACTTCGTCTTAGCTTCCTTGGCTTGTTTCCCATTTCCTCTTCCGATCCTCCGCCCCCTCTCTCACCCCCCAAACTCTCCAAACTCTCACCCCCACCGCCTAGGCCATCCACCACCAAATCTCGAATCTCTTCACCCGTCTCACTAGACGTCGAGGAGGACGAGCTCGATTGTCCGGATCCTATCTCGTCCTATGAACATCATTCCATCAACATGTATTAAATGCTTCCAATCGTGTAGGGGCCATGCAACTATGACGTCATTGAAATGGTGTTTTCACAAAGCCTACACTGCACCAAATCACCACATCATAAAAAAGTGAGTCCATTTTTAACTAGTTATAACTGCATCATTTTGATGCATTTGAATACATCATAATGATGAGGAAAAGATGAATTCTAGATGAGTTTCGTAATAAGATAGGGAATTAACATGGGCTAAAAGTTGACCTTATCAGAACTTCATCAAGAACTCATTATAATGATGCGTTTAACACTATTAAAAATGGACTCACTTTTTCGCAAAATGATGCGGTTATGATGGTATTTGGTAGAGTGTACTTGTTAAGTTTTATACCTTTTTGATACGCTAATATCACGTCTTTTTTGAAAAAGTGTAATTTCGTGTTTTACAGCTTTTCAAAACGTTAATATTAAGTTTTGTCTTTTTTATAAAGTGTAAAATAATGTTTTGGCTTTTTTTATAAAGTGTAAAATAATGTTTTGGCTTTTTTTAGAAAGTCTAAAATAATGTTTTGGCTTTTTTAGAAAGTGTAAAATAATATTTTGCCTTTTTCAGAAAGTTTAAATAATGTTTTGCCTTTTTCAGAAAGTTTAAATAATGTTTTGCCTTTTTCAAGAAGTGCAGTACCATGGAAATTCAACTTTTCAAAAGTGTTATTACCATGTTTTAAACTTTTTAAATGTGAAAATTACTAATTTGACCTTGTTTCGAAGTAATTTATTTGACATTGACCCCAAATTGTACGATTTATTTGATCGACGTTTTATGTATTTGCAAGGCAATATGTGGTATGAATGTATTACATGGTGCAAATGGGATATTTGTACATATTATGGAGTTTAAAAGGACGATAGGGCATCTACAAATAGCTATAATTTCTCCAGAGCATCCCGTAAAACAAGAGGGTCTTAATTTTTTACCTCTAAAAGTTCCTCGCTAGGGAAAGTAGCAACTACTAAAAAGGATGAGGAGGGAAGGATGAGGATGTGTCTGCACTCATAGATAATTAGTGGTGATTGTGAACTGATTAGTTGTATAATATTACTCACCTTAAACGAGGGGGAGTGTCGATGATGAAGGGATTTGCTCACGATTTGATGATGCTTGGCTTCAATCATATCTAAAGAGAAAAACACAACAAGGAGAGATGTTCGTTAGTCATTAGTTACTGTATTTGGTGGCCCTCGTAAATGGTAAAGTGAATTGTAGTAGTTTTGTCAGTTTTCATGGAGTTACTCAGAAAGTGACACACAGTCAAGTGACTGACTGAACGAGGGACGGAGCGGAGAAGTGACGACGGAGCGAAGAGACTTTTGATTACTGTCATCAGGCCATTCATGGCTCATTTAACATTGAAAATCTTCCGTCCGCTTCTCGATCCCCATGCAGCCGAAGCAGGGATCCATTCAACGCTCCCAACTAAAGTACTAGGTATGTACCTACCTATAGCTACGAACACCCGGGTTTCGGCATTCGGGATACATACATTATACAACACAACTTGCCCGCAACGAACGAATGACGAAACTTGAGCCCTTTTCACTAATAGTAAGTTAAACTGAACTAAAACGCGTGTCGTTTTGTACGTGTGAGAGAGATCTCCCCCTGCCTGCCTTCCCTTCATCAAATCGCATGCACAAAACTTATGCTAAATGTCAGTGGGTTCCCATGCAGATTATTACCTCGTATACACACAATGCATACAACATAATATTATACTGTCGCGTGCTTACTAAAATTGCTACTCTTGTTCTTGTTTGTACTCTGTCCAAATAAATGGAAGAGTTATATAACTTTTCAAGTCCATTGTCGCCTTGTTTCATTCAATTGAAATGGTTGCCATACTACAAACTACAACACAGAACTGACACACAATCTACCAACGATCACGATCACGATCATGCGGCTTATTACTTACTAGATACTTTCCGCTAAACAAAATATACACGAATCTTCACACAAGAGAAACAGACACAGACAGCTAGAGGAGATCGTCCCTATAGTGCCTACGGTTAAAACCCGACTAAACCGGTGCCGGTACCGGTACAGTACATACGTACGGGAACAACTAGGGACGAGGGAAGTGTAAGTGTAAGGCAAAAGAGGTTTAATTAGTGCTCTATCAATGAGCTTCGGCAACCGTCCCAGCACGTGCTCACCAGCAATAATATCCACCATTCATCCAGTCAGTCGCTTTCGTCATATGACTCACGGCGCCATCCGCAACAATAGTTACTAATCAATTTCCTTGCAGTTCGTCCATACTCCGTACTTTAGTCACACATACTTTTATACTCTAGGCACAAATTGCATCAACAGTCAACACTTTCAGTCTTTCAGTTCTCATCTATGAAAAATTATTACATTTCAATATCAATATCTCTACAAATGACGTTATTACATTATTATTCATTTATTTGCTTATTAATTTTTAGTATCACTGCACACACACTGCACTGCACTGCACTCCTAATCTCGCCCTACTATAACTATAGTGCTTACCCCGTCAATTTCGACGAGAGATGATGTGACTAATGATAATCCCATGAAAGCATCATCATGAATGATGCAGTGATGAATACCAAAATCATAGTCGTGGGTGTATGCATTCTACTAATTTAAGTGCCACACCGCAATTAAATGCACTAATTACAAGTACCTAGGTACGATTTGTTTTGAGGGACAGTGCAGTGACGAAAGGCGGAAGTGCTAAAAAACAAAAGGTAAATAATATGAATTTATGAAAATGAAATGCTTTGAAAATCCAAAGCCAAATCAAAATTAAAAATTCATATTTGTTCTTCTGGAAATTGGAAATGTGTGTATCTCTACAGTTGACAGTGCATCATAACTGTACTTTACTAATGAAGCAAATATGAAAACGAGCCGATTTTTTTGTTTGCATATAAATATAGGTATGTACCTATATAATTGCATATTGAAGCCATTGAACTAGAACTAGACATAGACGAAGTGAATCTTGTTTCATTGCTGACAATAATATGGGATCATGAAAATACCACCCTTGGCGGCGTTCTACATTACGCATTATTTACAATATCACGGAGGGGGCACAAATGCTTGTACGGTATGTAAATGTGCACTTAAAATATATGTATTGTAGGAACCTACCTAACCTAACATTACATATCAATTCGTATTCGTATCATGAACCATGAAACGCTGAGCACTCTACATACATTCTTATCCCCTACAGTGACCCTCCGGTTTAATCATTATTGCACAACGCATGCAGTATTACATGACCAGGGACCAGGACAACTTTATACCCAGATACTGACATTACATAAAATTGCACCTAACTAACCTACCTACCTAGCAGTATAATACAGGCATATTATTTAAATAGGTAGCTACTTTATTAGTAGGTACATACCTAGAATTAAAATGCAGTGATCTGCTAGCACACGACTGTCCTGAACTAACTCCTGACTTTTTCCCTCCATGGCAACATGCATTTATTATTCCTTTCGTGTGTGTGTGTGTCTCCATTGATTGTAATTGCAAGAGAGGAGAACAAATTCATCCATTAGCATCCCATCCCATGTTCGAAGGGAAAGAGTATGTATAGCGACTGATCCTAACATTTTAATTCTCTTGTAATTGCAAGCTTTCAATGTATTTATGGTGGGTAGCGAAACCATGGAAGCACCACCGTGTAATCGCGTATGTACATTAAGTTCCTAATAGACACTCACGGGCACGGGCATTATAGTGGATATAATTGCATTGTGGCTATAGGAGTAGATACGTATACATACAAACTACTTCATTTCAGAGCTCTTCAGCTTCAGCTCGGTGTTTTTCGGTTAAAAAAATAGGCCCTATACAGTATACTCGTACTCTATCTATACTACTCACGCATACCTCTCAGGACTAGGTCAAAAAAGATAAAACTGAAGGGGGAGACAGAATGCAATTTTTACATGGAGTTGCCTCGGGATACAATAATCAACTGTGTGGATAGATGGATGGATGGATGGATGTAAAACGGCCACAGTTACAAACCTAGGTTATTATTGGTTTAGACTATTCTAAGCTGTAGTAATTACCCATGGACTCTCAACGACACAATCGCTAACAGTATAAGAGTCCAGACCCTAGTCTCTTTTTCCAACTGAGTAATTGTCGGTCCCTTTGTGCCGGGAAAAATAGTTTATAAAATAACAAGGAATAAAAAAATGTAAAATCAGTAAAGACGTACCTAATTAAAAAAAATGACGGAATTAAATGAATAATTAGATTGACTTACTTGAGGAGTGATGGAGATGAGCTTCTTTGGCCAAAAGTTTTTCGATACTAGAGTAGACGGAGGGACATTTGATAGTGGTGTCCGAGTCGCTGACTCCACTGTTTCTAATCAATGACTTGTTCATGGTGGTGGTAATGATGATAGTTTAGAGTGACAGCAGCTCTCTCTCCCTTTTTTGCCGTTTCGTTCGTTTGATGAGGGGTCCGTATTCCGTCCGGTCGTATCAGTGTAAGTAGTAATAGTAGTAATAATTATTTTTATTGTCAGAAAATCTTTTATTTTGTCTACAGAGACAGTAGTGTAGAAACTATTATTAAAATATTGGACTTCTTGTACATAAATGGACTGATATTATAACACACTATTTACCCCTTGATTACAGAAATTACAGAATTACAGGAGAGTCCAGTCCTAGTCGTCTCCACCGCTCGTCCCCAACAACAACTCACTCTCCAAATAATAATTTGGTGATTTCACTAATCAAGTTACGATTAATTGTGTACATTTAATGAGTGCGATAAGGAATAATAAACAGAGTAATGTGACTGTAACTTCCTGCTTTCCCAAGCTGAATCAGCAAATCCAATTGCAACCACCATCAATATTAATAATTATGGCTATTATTACAGTTAGCGTATTTTTTTTCTGTCTATTTAAAAATGAATTTACAAAATCCTCCATAGATAGTCAGATAGAGAGATAGAATAATGTGTATAGAGACAGCAGAGCACACAAGTGTTTATTTAGAGCAAATAATTGGATGAATAATGAAATGAAATCCCGTCACACACATAATATACTTACTAGTACATGCAAAATAAATACACAAACACAAACGGACTGGTTGCACAAAAATATCTGTTAAACTCTGGATTGTGTGTGTGTGTGTGTGTGTGTTTGTGTATATGCTATGGGGCTCACTAGTCAGTTAGTCATCCTCTTAGTGGGGAAATAGTAGTAAAAAGTTTTTGAATTAATTGTTGAAAGAAGAAATGAGAAGGATTATTACAGTGACATACATACAATTATAAATCGACAGGTAAGGATCGATGGAGGGCTAATACCAAGTCCGTAAGTATATACCTACGTATAAAATGTAATGTATTTAATGTTGTTATTATGTTGAGTGAGATAAATTCTTGTTATCTTATTTAAATAATGAATGATGGGGAATTGGACAAAGGGAGCCCAGTTGTACAATTGTCAGACAATCTGTTCCTCATATACATGTATAGGTAGGTATAGGCACAGTACATTAGCCGTTAATTATATATCCAACTGCGCCGTGCTATGTATTTACCTATACTAACAAACTACAATCTATAATCTATACCCCAGCAGAGAAGTAGGTAAATACACTCCCTGCACTTTTTCCTCGAACGAGATAGTAATAGTTAATAATTATAGATGTAAAAAATGCTCCGAATGTCACAAGCCGACAGCTCTTCAAATTCAAATAAATTACAAGAGCAAAATATTGAGCGGGTCAATGAATTCCAAGTTCCTTATTCACACACTGTCAATAGTAGGTATACACCTAACATTAGTAGTAGTTAGTAATCCAGTGTAATTAAGTATGTACATAGTGGAGGTTTCATCACCATCACGTCAAATGTAAATTATTTCAGCAAAGTTGAAAGTGCTAATAATTCTCTTGAAACCTTCTGTGTCTTTTCTCTCTTCTCTTCACTAATGCAATAAATGTAGATTGTCGTTTTTTATAGATTTTATTATTTTAACTATCCGGCTTGAAATTTATTCAAATATACCAGGTGATGATAGCAGGAGGAAATTTGTAGCTGAAATCCTCTAATCCCAATCTCACCCAATCTGCGCTGTAGACCCAGACTTTGTTTTGTTGTTCTTGTTTATTTGTTTTTATACTTATTTATTCACCTAGTGTCAACTGTAGCACGAAATGACAGCAGTAGCAGCAGCAGTGGGGAGGGCTGTCGTAAAAAATAAATAACTGGTAGTGTAGTAAATTTTGTGTTTGAATTTAAATAATGTCTGTATAAATAAATTTGATTTCAGATTTGGCAATGAGGAGGATCGTTTACTCTGCTGTGCTGTGTGGAGTGACGCAATCTCACACAGTGAGCTTGTGGATGGCTTCGGCGTTTGTTCACAGATAAAAAAAACGTTTATTATTGAGTTGCCACTACTGATATACAGTTTGTGGGACCGTGTTCAGTTCCGTGAGTTGACTTGGGAGCAGCGACTGAGTCTGAGTCTGAATCTGATTCTGGAGGGGAGGTGTGTGAAGAGTGAGTGCGAGAAGCACATTTCCGTGAGAAGTGATGCGGATGTAATGCTAAACAAGTGATTATGAGATGGGAATGATACAGAGTGAGGGACCGAGTGTATAGTGTGAGTGAGCTTAATAAAATTGGAGCTGTTGAATGCCTGGACTGAGGATGTTGTCTGGAAATGTGAAGTCAGGTAGCTGGGGCTGGGACTGGTCCTGGTAGTAAATGGTTGATCCTAAATGGACGTGGTGGTTGGGTTCTATGAGTATATAAGGAGACCTTCTGGAGTATTAGGTATAGGGCTATAGGTACCTACATTTGCTCGCTGGTGGATAGAGAAGATAATAATTAGTGTAGGTAGTTAGCTTGTTAGGTTAATCAGAGGACCCCTGAAGGGATTGCTAGACAAGTTTGGAGGCCCCCCTCTCGCTATGTTCCCAATCCGGAAAGATTCTCTCCCGCAAGATCCAATCCGAGATTCGGGACGAGCCTCCAAGGCTGGACTCCCTTCCACAATAACCATCATTATCACCCACCATTGGCTACTTACATCCCTCCAGTCTGTCCGTATAGTCCGTAGACTGTAGACACTAATAATACATGAGTAATTCAGGGCTAACGCACACAACTCGGGCATAATTACTATACATGCAGGAGTACGGGGTACGTATGTATATGGACGGGTCTGTCATGTACACTTGTTTCTCCCTATCAGAAATAACAAAGGCTCCTTTAACAATTAAACTCTATCAGTTCCAGCTTCCAGTTTCCAGTTTCCAGTCTCCAGAATTTCAGCTCCAGAACCTTGACGTTTACCTTACACTTTAAAGTACTGTGTACATACCTACCGAGTGAAATTACCCAAATGAGCCATTAATCCAGCAGCCACAGGAACACAGGATAGGAATAGAAACAACGCTTTAAAATCCATGCTCTGTATACATACATACATAGTAGGTAGGAATGTAGGCCCCTGTTGCCTGTACCTTCACCGTTTCCTCTCTATAAGTCTGTCTCCAGCTACCTATGTACCTCTTATATTCCAATGGGAAATTCCATTTTATAATCGTAAGTGACAATAACATGCTTTTGCCCTCAGTTATCCAAAGCCACTCACAAGCAATTAATTTTACAATCTTTTCACATTTCATCACCTGATTAAATCTAAGCATTCATTGAAAGGACAGGACATTTTTAAAATGTGTGTACCTACTTGAGACTTAAATATTTTAATTTTCATTTCACACACTTTTACACTTTCTAACAGTGGCGCGCGGGGTCTACAGAGTAATTAGGCATGTCGTGGAAGTTGGAAGTGGAATGCCTCATCGCTATTTATACACCATAATAATTATTGAGGTGAGTGAGTGGTCATCGTAAATGGAATTAAAATAATCGCTTAATCTATTGTTATAGTAGTAAGCAATTTTTAAATGTCCATTAATTCCATTTTATTTATCCAGCTCATAAAGGGCCACGGTGCATACAGTTGGGAATTATATAAAGGTACAGTTGAGCGTTGAGCAGTTGAATGAACGTAGGTAGGTAGGTAGTTGTTAGTTTACAGTAGCAATTTAATTTTAAACAATGAATACCATTGCATTGCAATGATATCTTCCCAATCTGATTTAGATGTACATTAAAGTATTATGAAAATTGCCACAGATTTATTTGAATGCGTTGGCCTGGGATGGTCCGTCGTGTCGACAGTTCCCTCCCGTTTACCTTAATGATTAGTGAGGTGTCTAGGCAGTCTAGACTCGAGATGACAATCCATGCAGTGAAGAGAGATTTGGATTTATTTGACGGACAGCCTGGCAGTCTACGTAGGTATGTAGGTATGTATAAATGTGTGTGTCTAGAAAATACATGGAAAATAATAACTGACTTGGGTGAGTTTTGCTATTGTACCTATGTATGTATAGCTACCAGTATTGACCAGACTGGTCTTTTTAACCTATTCGAAACTGGAGATTACAAAAGTGGGTTCGGATTCGGTAGATTAACTTTTTCAAGACTGTCAAAACTAGTAAATAACACTTTTCCAAAGCGGTCAAAACTAGTAAACAAGACTTTTCCAAAGCGGTCAAAACTAGTAAACAAGACTTTTCCAAAGCGGTCAAAACTAGTAAACAAGACTTTTCCAAAGCGGTCAAAACTAGTAAACAACACTTTACCAAAGCGGATAAAAAATTAGTAAATAACACTTTTCCGAAACGGTCAAAACTAGTAAATAACACTTTTTCAAAAGGTCAAAATTAGTAAAAAACACTTTCAAAAAGTCAAAAAGCTATAAATTACCATTTTCAAAAACATTCAAAACTAAGTAGTATATTACGTTTCGAAAAGGTTAAGCGACCCAGGAGCACAGTAGAACTAAGTATATAGGTACCTACTACCACCTACCTGCATTCTACACTCCTTCAAGTAAAAGGCTGGAACTTGTTACCTACGCAGGTACATAAGCCTTCATTGTTAGCCACTTACTAGTTTGTTAGTCTAGTTGCACCAGTTAGACTGATTAACACGGAAGGATTTATTTATTTGTGTGCACAAGTGTGAAATGAGTCTAATTACTTCTGTACCTGTTTCACTCAGGAATTTAAATGCTATTCCTTTAACCTCCTCTTACAACTTACCTATAAGGTTAAGCCCAATTATAAATTCTGCCTCTCTCTCTCTCTGTATCTGTCGTAGCTAGTTGTGCATGACGATTTCACGATCAAGTTGAAAGTTGAAGCTAACTATGTAGCAAGCTATTCAATACGTAGGTAGTTGTGTGTAGGTATGTACCCTATGTACCTATATGCACTTCTGTCACTTCAACTTGCAGCGTAAAAAGTGTAAAAGCTGGGACATATTTAGTTCGATGCTGTGAGCAATACATGGACTGTCATGTGTGTCTACTATTGTCCAGTCTTCCTCATTGCATCGTTGAAACAACTTTTAAATTTTAAATCACCAATGTTTATACCTTTTGTACCAATGCAATGCCAGACACGCTGTTGTTTACAGAATTGTGTCTACTGGCTATAATATGCATAGTAGACAATAATATTAATAATTACATATAATGGCAATAGCACCCTCTACTCAGATAATTCCAAGAAATCACAGGGATTGTTAAATTACTTACTAATCACATCAGTAGTACTTTCCTTTATTCTAAAGGTCATCAAGAGCCTTCATGAATTCTGTCACCTAGAGCCAGTCCTATCATTATAGCTGGCCTTCGCGTGTCATTTCTTTTTTAATATGATTTATGACAGTCTTAACGGATTGTGTTGATGCTCAGAAGTAAAAACTTTTAAAAATATGGCGGGGTAATGTAGGTACATATGTATATCCAGTATATATGTACATACAGGGTACAGAGGATCCATAATTAATAAATCATTAAAAAAATATACATATTAAGCACTATTTTCACTTTGAACTAAACCAGTATGTTAAAAGTAAAGCTACAATTTTCATCCAAGAAAGAATGCATAGAGATATTTAAACATAGGGGCATTTCAAAATAATGTGAAACATACCTAAGTGAAAGGCAAGGTATGTAAATAAAATAACTGGAGCTTTCTCACTGGCTGTATAGCTATGTACATACATACGACAGAGTTGTTGATGGGAAGAACTGAAGGTTAGTTTATTAACGTGCAAAACGTATGTTCATATTATGTAGACAGACATATCGCTACGTAAGATGCAAAATGACATATCCATAAAACCTCAAAAAGGGCACACAATTAACCAGACTTCTTAACATACATATTAATTAAATCACCACTGGGGAAAAACATTTTTGTACTTTTTTAAAGCATACAAAACCTCGATTTACACTTTTTCAAAGAATCCAAAACCTTGATTTACACTTTTTCAAACCATCAAAACCTGGATACCTCGATTTACACTTTTTACACCATACAAAACCTGGATTTGCACTTTTTCAAACGATGCAAACCCTCCATTTGCACTTTTTCAAAACATGCAAAACCTGGATTTGCACTTTTTCAAACGATGCAAACCCTCCATTTGCACTTTTTCAAAACATGCGAAACCTGGATTTACACTTTTTCAAACGATGCAAACCCTCCATTTTCACTTTTTCAAAACATGCAAAACCTGGATTTGCACTTTCTCAAACGATGCAAAACCTCGATTTACACTTTTTCAAAACATGCAAAACCTGTATTTGCACTTTTTCAAACGATACAAAACCTCGATTTACACTTTTTACACCATACAAAACCTGTATTTGCACTTTTTCAAACTATGCAAGAACTCGATTTATACGTTTTCAAATTATGCAACACCTTGATTTGCACATCTTTTTAAACATGATTAGCACCTCGTACTTTATGTGCAGTAAAATTCAGGAAAGTTTGAATATTTTCTGCTTTTATGGATATGCGTCATTTTGCCTCGATGTCACTTTGCACTTACATAAGCAATAATGGATACGAGTCAATTTGCATCGCAAGCAGCGATAATATGTGAGTATATCATCTATCCCATTCCCAAATTGTTTCATCCATTCTTTTTGATGTATAAAAAAAATGAAAGAATATTAAATTTTCAGTCTGACATTTTTAGCGTGAAAGTGCTTTGTCATCTGTGAGTAACGAGACTAAATGACTACTATAAGTGAATTTAATATTTTTTCATTTCATTCCATAGACAACGACGACACACGTCTCCAAAGCAGTGTATTTCATTGGAAAGAGAGACAGTTTAAATGAGAGGAAGGGAGTACCTACTCGAAACCATAGCAAGCATTCATTACTACGTCTGTCTTCCTATTAGTCCAAACTATACGCAAATTATATAATATATACATATGAGAGCTGCTCTGATCTTTATTAAAATTAAGTAAGAGAAAATGAAATGAGAAAAATTTAAATACATAATTAATTTTTGTCCGTCCATTCCATACATACATACATGTCGAAAAATGAAATTAGAGTTTGTACAGAACTGTAGTATGGATGGGATTTATAGAGTTTAACATACATATTATGCACCTAGATACCTTTGTAATGCAGAAGTTAGGCATTTAGGAACTTTCTTAATTGTGCAAATATACCTATGTATCTTACAATCTACGACAAAATGTCCGTATTCTGTATTGACATTACGAAATGACGAGATACCAAAAATAGAGTTTTTATTAATAACTAATGTAGTCAATTTAATAATAAAATTCGTTGCATGAAGTAAATAATACGGAGATCTACGGAAGGGAAGGTAGGTACTAATAGAGAGAGACAGAATAAAGAGAAAAGAAGGGCTTTGGCTTTACAAAACGGTAAACTGTCCCCATGCAATGCATGTTTAAAGTTTGTCCGTAAGTAGGTACCTACCTAAGCGATTGCTATTTTGTATGAAGAGCGAGCGTTATGGTATCCCAATGAAAAGGTCCTGCCAGTGCAGTGTAGTGCCTACAACTCGGTTGAAGTGTTGATGCTTAATACGGTGTTGGTTGTTCAGAATTCAATAAAGACCAAGTTGACAGAGAAATGAGATGAGATGAGATGATTCGAGAGAGAGAGATAGAGAGAGAGAGAGAGATACAGATGAAGAATTAAGTGTAGCTGGGTGGAGCAAATACAAATGAAATGAAATGTGTCGTTTATTGTCACTAATCCGTTTCTTTGCACAACTCCCAAGTGGAGTCATCATCATCATTTCATTTTCAGAGTCCCATCAAATCTCAGTGCAGAGCAGAAGATAGACGGCACACAATAATGCAATGCACCAGAAACCTATAACTTCTTCCCCCGAACATTTTATTGCATTCAATTCACGGAGAAAAGGCGGACAAAAAAAGGCAATACATACCCTAACCATAGTACATAGGTAGTACCCTACTATACCCACTCTCACTCTGAATCGAAACGTCAAAACGTCAACTATCCTATATGGTAGCATGAGCATCTGTACTTTGTGCCCTTATATAAACTCAGTGAGTCTATACACTCTAGCTCGAGGCTTTATTTTTTAGTGGAACTGAAACACTTATCCTTCCTTGAATGAGTCTACAAAAATAATCCACGCTCATGCCCTTCTCCTTCTATGTGTATACTGCCTCGATCACTGTAGGTCTGTCATTCTAAACGCTCTTTTATTAACTATCCCTCAAAATTACCCGAAAATCCGCAACCAAATCAAGTACTTTGTCAACAATCCTTCTATCCTTCATATTAGATTTCCATCTAATTCCTAACCCTCAAATAATGGAGGGAATATATTTTGTTTTGATATACTGGAGCCACTACTACATCCAAAATTGTATAGATACTCCTAAGAGCCTAACCATTTACAGATAATTCTTTCTATGTACAATCTACCTATATAGATTTCTCAATAAAATATGTAGGACGTTTTTGGTATGGTGGTGGTGGTGGTTCCATTGTCATTGCTACCGGGCAACTTTATGCAAGTACCTAGTAATAGAAGTGAAATACAGTCTTTAATATTTTTGACATGCCCAATAATAATGGTAGTAGACCCTATAGTATTAGATCCTCAAAATGTGTCGGCGGGTGTTCAAATGTGCTCCTGACAACTAAATACTAAACTGCTGGACAAGGCCGCTCAACGGATTAAAGAATACAAGAAATCTCAAGAAGTTACACGATAGTAAAAAAAATAAAATATTGCTTCTTCCCTCTCACGCGTGTGTGTGTGTGTGTTAACTGTTAACTTCAGTCACACTTTCTACCCTTACAGTATCTGTATTCTGTATTTCTGTACTCTGTAATGATGTCCAAAGGTTCCCCGGTGAGATTTCCGACCGTCCAATTCCCTTCATTTTTCTCCATCTTGAATCCTTCTTCTTTTTTTTTTTTTACAAAAAAGTTCTATTTAACTTTTATCCTTTTATCATTTACGTATTTATGCCGTGTCCCCACCTAATATGGAAGGGTTTCCAGGCAACAAAGGCTGACCAAGCTTTTTTCACTTTTCACTTTTTCACTCTGATTCCTATTAAAAATATGTTGGTGCCGCCTGAGTTTAGTAAATAGAAAATATTTTTTTTCAAAGAGTTAACAACAACAAGGACTGCTGCCGCTATGCATGTACATGCAACCTATGTATATGTACTTGAGCTTCTACTTGAGTCTGATGTAGTTTGACAAGGGTAGAGGGTAGATATAGTATAGATACATAGATACTCTGTACCGCTGCGCTGGGTAAAAGCATGTAAAAGTTCGTTGAAGCAACAAACCACTAAAGACTGGATAATGTTATATAGTAGGTAAGTAAATAAATAAATTGGATAAAATATAATTTTGAAAAAAAAACAAAACAACAAAGTTGTTTATGTTTCGTAAGGATGAAAGGATGCTATAAAGGACGTCATTCTTAATACTTAGTCTTTCTATATAGTTACTATATACCTATACTGGCTATATTTTTATAACTTCCTATAGAACTGAGGGAGCGGGTTGTGGGAGTTTATAGAGAGAGAGAGAGAGAGAGAGAGAGAGAGAGAGGAAATTAAATAATGCCTCATACATGGGCTTTCATGATGCACAGCATGACTCCTGGACTCTTGCTTTTTTCCCTCAAATCCACTGATCATTTGATTGAGCTGGTAATAGCTTTATTGATTTACATCCCTGTCCCAAACAGATTTCCCAATTCTTTACCATTTCTCCTGATCACATTATTATTTTTCTTAACTCTATATATAAGGCCTAACTTCCAATGGTAGGTATATATTTTTAGTACAGATACACTATATAGTGTTACATAATACAGGAAATTCGTATCTAGGTAGGTACTTCTATACTTCTATATGTTTACCCTGTGTACGCATCTGGACTCCGTCTCTTTCTTTCAACTTTTACTACAAAGCCAAATTCTAAATTGGACGGGTTCTTAGATAGTAAATTGTAACAAACCCGTTTATAAAATTTATTTTGTAGTTTGGTCCTATATGAGACTTTTGAATCAATCGATGACAAAATTGCTCGGAAAAACAGGGCTTTTTATATTGTAATAAGTAGCTGGTAACCTTCATCTTGTTGTAGAGATAATTTCATGCTTTTCCTGGTGTTGACAAGGGGATACCTCCAACAATGGCGAGAACCTTTGAGGTGATAATCCCCATGTTAATGATTCCTCATTATCTACTGCAGCTCCCCAGTAGTTCTTATGATTTTGT
Source organism: Dicyrtoma fusca (assembly GCA_034695205.1). NCBI lineage: Eukaryota > Metazoa > Arthropoda > Collembola > Symphypleona > Dicyrtomidae > Dicyrtoma > Dicyrtoma fusca. The sequence goes on along the minus strand of JAQFZC010001448.1, from coordinate 733 downwards.
GGAAAATGTACTAAATAGCACAATGCACCGTATCTGTATTGAATAAGTAAGTGATAGTCAATTGAATCTGTGGGCATTCAGTGCCGGTCGCTTCATCGCCCATCTTCCTATTGACTCGAAGATGTTCGTTCGTCCATTCCATTGTCACTCATTGAACCGCTCCTCTTTAAAAGAGATAGGGACATTTTACCTTTCCTGTCATATGGCTATGCCCATTTCTTGAAACTATATTTCTTTGTCCAGATCTGGGCACCTTACGCCACACTTCTCAAGCGTTACTAAAGATCATCCCGGTGGTGTGGTGGTGTCTCACGTCTTACTAGTTACTAGACTATGGGAGGTATTGTAAGGAAGCCCGCAGAAGTTCTTGAGAAGTGATAAACATTACACACATTAGTGCACGCACATTGAACCACACAACAAGTCATTGTTACTGTCATCCTTGCACATCTTCATTGATAACTGTTCTCAAAGTCCTACCCAATAGAGAGCCTTGCAAATATAAAGCCGTCCAATGCACTGATGATTAGTTAAATAAGTGGGTTCAAAAATGTATTTACAGGGTTTTAAACAAGGCAAAAGGTGAAGTTAACATCTTACGAAGTTGTAAAACATGCTATTATTCCACTCTTTCAGAAAAGACAAAACGTGATATGACAGTATTTACGTTTTGAAAAAGTGTAAAACATGCTATTTTGATCTCTTTCAAAAAGACAATACTTATAATTACATT
>JAQFZC010001447.1:0-30109 GCA_034695205.1 Dicyrtoma fusca | reverse complement strand
ATCTTGTCCAAGGTTATCTGGATTCGAGAAAATCTGGAATCCAGATATCTGTAATCCAGATATCTGGAATCCAGATTCTTAAAACATTGCAGCCAACCTATGACTACAGTATCTTGTGATGGATGTCTTGTAAAGGTACAGTGAATAACAGTCGTTCTTCTTCTGAATGGATTAACGTTATAAAAATGACCGCATACGCATAATTGGTAAAGGCAATCCCAGACCTGCCCTGTGAGGTGACATCTGCTGCCGTTTTGGCTGTAGGGAGACTGAAACCTTAGGACAATTCCTTGGAAAATGTCACAGGGGCGAGCTTTACGATCATGGCATACCATCATTGCTGCTTAGAGACATAGTTACTACTGTTCTTAAAATATCGCTTAAAGATGACTCTTAAAGATGACGCTTAAAGATGACGCGTAATGGCGATGATTAATTTTAGAAAATATTGATGCGATTGCGGAAAAGGGTGGCAAGGTTTTCCGTGTTAATCTTTCTATTTATTACAGTTATGCATTTATGTACTCACCACTACCAACATTTTGTAATCTAATAAAGATTAAAAGCAAAACCGAAACCGGTTATCTGATTACGGATTAAACAATATTACAGACTTCGACCGTTATCTTGGTATGAATGACTGATCCGATTCTTGTGCACCTTTCAAGGAAGATCAGAAATTCGATATTGGTGTCTTAACATTTTTCCAACTGGGAAACCATGGGAAGAATGCTTTAAAAAAGTAATTTTTCTAGAAATTATCCTGTTCAAAACGGGCAAAACTCAAAATAACATGTTCCAAAGTATTCAAAACCAGTATCTAAGACTTTCAAAAACGTCGAATCAATAACCTAGCATTTTGAAAAAGACGTAAAACAAGAAATTAGCACTTTTAAAAAGGTCAAAACAAGCAATTGACACTTTCAAAAAAATGCAAAACGAGATATTTACACATTTTGGAAAAATTTGTTATATGACTTCATATTTGAAAAGCCCCTACAAGTATATATGAATTGGTGCTATAAGTATATACGAATGTATATACAGGCAACAAGGTGTACGTGCATACGACACTAGCTTTCTCCAGGACAGGAGCTCTGTGTACGTAGTTAGTTGAAGTTGAGCTGTAAGCAGAAATTGGGATTGGAAAATCCTGGAATTTCCAGCTCCAGCTCACTCACTTCGCATCGCATCGACTTCCCACTTTTCATTCTCTCGTCTTTCGCTTCCACTCAAAATCCCACAGCATGCCTTCGCATCCCTTTCCCCTGGCCCTGTGCTGTGTGCGAGAGAAAGAGAGAGAGAGAGAAAGTACTTTACTTTCCCCATGTACTTTCATTATGCTTTCACTATGCACTTTCCTTCTGCTTCCTTGACGGGCTCACTATTACTATGCTTTCACTCCACTTTCTCTCGGCACTACTTCCCATCTCCACACAGAGACGTACGGTATAGAACACGGGCAGGTTAGTCGTGGTCGCGGTGTTGGGGCTTCTATAGTTTAATTTCCCACTTGTATTTACAGCGCACAACATCTCCTTCCCTATGGTCTTGGGCTCAGCTCCTGAGTTCATTTTTGTATTTTCATTTCGCATTGCTTTTCCTTTCCCTTCCCTGCTCGTGTGTCTCTCCTCGGAATAGTCGAGTCAATTCAGTTCCACTCCAGCCATCCAACTGGCATCACCAAAGGGAAACCCTACGGAGAAGCTCGCTTACTACTCGTTTCAAAGGTGCAAAACGCAAAGCTGGAAAAGTGCGCTGTATAGCCTGGGTCTCAAAATTTGTAAATAGGAACGTAAATTTTGGCTTGTTTCTTACAAAAGTTGTAAACAGCTTGGCAGCAGTACAGTGGATGCTTTTGAAAAAGAAAAGACGCGAGATTTTGCAAAGTTTGGGAATTATCTTAAAAAAAGTGCTTTGTTTCTGAAGAAACTGTCTTCTAAGAAAAACTTTTGTGTGGAAGGAAACTACTATTTAGAAAACGTGCTGTGGTCTCGTGTTGCCAAAAATAGCTTTAAAAACGGGAGTTTTAAAACGAGCAACGTTTTGAAAAAGTGTTTTTGTGAAAAATTAAATTTTGGAAAGTTGCTCCGTAGAAACAGAGATCTAGAAACAACATTACAGAACGAAAGTGTTTGAACCTGTGTTTTAAAAAAGGACGTGATGTTTTGAAAACTGTAAACATTGGCGTTTTCTTGAAAAAGCAGTGCTGTTAACTCCATCTAAGTTTAAAAATTAAGTTTTAAAAACCAAAACTTAAAAATTAACACTATATTTAGTGGGCTACGTTTGCCACGTCATTTCAAACAAAGTTATTTGCGATTGACACAGTGTTTTGTGTTTTGAAACACTTTGAAGATCATTAACAAGAATATTTGGGTGACCAGTGTTTGTTTTACTGTTGCTAACTTATGTGTACAAAAAAAAGTGTGAAAATACGAAAATACGAAAATAGTTCATTTGGAAACAGCAAGTGAAAGTAAGTTGGTACTTTTCAACTTCTCAACTCCTTCCTATGGTCTGCTGTATAATTAATCAAAACAAACTTATTAATTAAACTGTTATTGACGGAGGTACAATGTAAACAACTGCACTGGCTTTAGTGGGCTTAAATATTATGTACACTTGTACAAGCATAGCTATATACATATAGCAGTCGCATTCCTATAGTCTATAGTCTATAGTCTATACATATAGCCAGCAGTTGCACTATAATTAAATAAAGCAAACCAGCACCAGATCCAGCAACATCACAGCTGCTTCCAAAGTGCTAATCTAAATTGAATTTCAATTCCTACAGGGAATGCATGGCTAAACAAAATATACACTACAGAGATTGTTAGTGTAATTCTTTTCCCTCTGTTTATAATTAGGGCTGAGAATACTTGGATGGAAAGTTTTTGAGTTGAGGAATCTGGAATTCCGTAGTTTTTCTGAGTTTTTGGTGTATTTTTTATGGGGAATATTTTATGAGAGTTATTTTTCTCAATAGAAATATTTAGGGAAAAAATCCAGTGGAAATAAGTTTATTGGTTGATGGCAGATTGCATTATTTAATAAATAAAGGAAAGCTGATGAGTCTACTGATGGGAGGGAGAGGCTTGGTTTACAATAAAGAGATTCCAATTTTACGATCTCAAATCATTCCACGTCCCCTTCTGTCTTTTAATATGTATTGACAATTAAAATCTACACTACAGTGACGAACTAATCTGCAGGCGGAAAGTGGCGTTTCCATCTTCGTAGGCAAACTTGTACAAAGAAAGTAAAATCTTACACCAAAAATTGCAAGTTTTAAAAAAAAGTTTACTTTCAAAACTGGCTAATTTATTAAACAGTTTTTTACAAAAAAACAAGTATTTTAATAATGATCCTTTTCGACGCTGTATTATATTTAGTTTTACATCTTTTTGAAAATGGTAATTTCTTGTTTTGATCGACCTTAAAAAGGTTAATTACTAATTTTTGAATGTTTTTAAAAATGCTGATTTCTTGTTTTGACCTTAAAAAAGGTCTAATTACTGAATTTTGAATGTTTTGATGTTTTGAAAATGCTGTTTTCTACCGTTTTAACCTTTTGAAAATGCTGATTTCTTGATTTGACATTTTTAAAAGTGCTAATTACTAATTTCTGAATGTTTTCAAAATGTGATTTTCTAGTTTTGTAACCTTTTGAAAATGCTGATTTCTTGTTTCGTCCTTCTTTCAAGAGTTATGTCGTTCCTTATTTTTGAATGTTTTGAAAATGTTGTTTTCCAGTTTTTTTACCTTTCGAAAATACTGTTTTCTAGTTGTGACATTTTTAAAAGGGCAACTTACTACTTTTTGGTGTTTTTGAACAAAATATTTCTTTCTTTATAGCAACTGCCGTGTTCGAAAGAGTTAAATTGTACTATAAACACTACTTGTAAAGCATTGTTTTCCTAGTTTCACAGTTTCGAATTGGTTACAATTATAACCTCAGAAATTGTACAAACTTTACAGACGGCTTTTTAGGCCCAATTACTTTAGGAATGTGCCATTTATGTGCGTAGGCATTATAGACAGATAATTTTCACGGAAATCTAAACGGAAGCATATTTGAAAATATAATGCTTTTTCAAAATCCTGTGCTGGCTTGGGACTGGGACCTGCAAACAAAAATGAGTCTGTCTAAAATGTTACTGATATTTCTACGCCGCTGCGTTTTGCAGTTAGGCACGTATAATGAGTCATGTCTGGAGTTGACTGCTTCACAATATTTTAGCTCGAAATTACTTTGAGCCTCCATGGATGGTCTGGGTCCCTGGTTCGGATCTGTTTCTGTTTTCTGGTTTGATTTCCTCTGGATTAGTATCCGTCTTTTGTAGGGAAAGGAGAGCTTATGTCTGTCTCTGTATAGATTTGACAGGTGCCTATACATACTGGTGTAGTCCCTGCATTGTACTCTCAAGGCCCGAATTGGTGGGAGAGAGATGCAATGGAGATGTTTTTACGAGCAATAAAACTACGAGCATATTGACATGTGGGAAGTAAGTGTAATTTCCTCAGTTTCATTTCCACTCCAAAACAGTGCTGTAAACCGTGAACAATAATTATGTACTTTTAACACTGCAGAAGTACCTACTTTGAATTTTCGCAGTCTTTAACCTTTACGAAACAGTAATATACTTAGTTTTGAATGTTCTTGAAAAAGGGGAATTTCTAGTTTTCTGACCTTTTTGAAAAAGTGTTATTTACTAGTTTTGACGTTTTTGAAAAAGTGTTATTTACTAGTTTTGACCTTTTTGAAAAAGTGTTATTGACCTTTTTGAAAGTGTTATTTACTAGTTTTGACTATTTTTAAAAAGTGTCATTTACTAGTTTTGACTGTTTTGAAAAAGTGTCATTTACTCGTTTTGACTGTTTTGAAAAAGTGTTATTTACTAGTTTTGAATGTTTTGAAAAAGTGTTATTTGTTAGTTTTGAACTTTTTGAAAAAGTGTTATTTGTTAGTTTTGACCTTTTTGAAAAAGTGTTATTTACTAGTTTTGTCCTTTTTGAAAGTGTTATTTACATAATAGTTTTGACCCTTTTGAAAAGTTAATTTATAGAATAAAAGACTTTCGTAAAGCATTCTTTGTATGGTATCCCAGTTGCGAATAGGTTACCATAGGAACGCACATTCTAGTGCACAACTGGATTTTTCAAATGGAAAAAAGAATCTCGAGAAATTGTGCACAAGTTCCAGCACTGTCCAGAAATAAAGTCAAATAATGACTGACAGACTCTCATTTGCTATGGCTTCACTCTCCCGTACAATTAGTTAGTCTTTCCAAACAGATTCTCCCGAATTTTCCTTCACAATTTCATTTCCACATGGGATTTTCCGTGTGGTAATGCATTAGTGAAATGGTTCATGTTTTTCGGGGAGAGAGAGGAGGGTATAGGGCAGAGCGTTATTAGTTTTTATAGAGTTTCCCGGGTTTGTACCGACAGTGTCCAATTAGGTGCCACTGACCAGGTCAGTGCGTAAACGGTAGAATGCTCATGGTTGTGTAGCCCTTACAGAATTGGACTTTTAAGCAAAGTTTATATTTTGAACACAAATTTAAAAACCAAAAAGTAAACCGATTTTTAGAAATGCGATTTTATAGGAAAAGAGATTTCCAGACACCTTTTAACATTCTTTTAGGAAATGAAGTTTTAGAAAACGTATTTTCTCTTTTTTTAAAATGTTTATGCAGGGTATTTTTTGAATAATTGTTAAAACGTTGAACAAATATTTTCTCGGTTGAATTTATTCAGCTACAAAATTCGGCGTGTACTAATCTACCTAATATTGCTTCCGTGTGCCGGGGAAGCTAATCTGAGATTTACGATACGTACATACATATTTTGGAATTTGGTTGGATTTTGTTTGGAATTGGAAGTTTGGAAATTGTATTGACATCCTGAATGGCCAACTTCATTCATTACTAGAATAGAATTATGACTCAGTCAGTTGGCCAAGCAGAACGGAACCAAGTCAAGCAGCAAGGCAAGTCAAGCCACACAAAATCACAGGAATACATATTTTATGGGGAAGTCAAGAAAATGTAAACAGTTCAAGTCAGTGCCAGACCACTGGAGGGAAAACCTGCTTAAGAAAACATTGTTAACTAGCATGTCAGCAACACATAATTGGGTTAACAATAACATTGTTGTGTACCTTCTTTAAGCCCTGCAGTTGAGCAGTATAAAAGCACAGCAAGCGCTCAGAAAAGTCAATAGCGGAACCCTCTGTGATTAGCTGTAATTATAAAGTGGGCGTCTCAGTAACGTACATATTTTTGAATTGGTGCAAACCTATCACATTTATACGTCTTTATGAAAAGGTGCAAAGCGTCTTAATTACATTGTTTTGAAAAGATGTAAAATGTTCTATTTACATGTTTTTGAATACGTTTAAAATGCTCGATTTACGCTCTTTTGAAAAGATGCAAAATGTACTATTCACACGATTTTGAAAAGTTGCAAAATGAACTATTCACACGTTTTTGAAAAGATGCAAAATATAATATTTATACGTTTTGGAAAAGGTGCAAAATGTACTATTCAGACGTACTTAAAAAGGCGCAAAATGCCCTATTTACATGTTTTTGAAAAGGTGCAATATGCATTATTTACATACTTTTGAAAAGGTGCAAAATGTACTAATTACACGTTTTTGAAAAGGTACATAAAGTCCTTTTAACACGTTTTTGAAAAGGTGTAAAGTGCCCTAATTACACGTTTTGAAAAAGGTGCAAAATGCCCTAATTATACGTTTTTGAAAAGGTGCAAAATGACCTAATTACACGTTTTTGAAAAGGTGCAAAATGTACTATTCAGATGTTTGTGAAAGATGCAAAACGCACGGTTTGAACGTTTTTTCTAATAAGGTTCAAAATGTTTTGTAATTTTTGGAAAATGTGAAAATATTTTATTTACAAGGTTTTGAAATGGTGCAAAAGTCACACTTTACTTACTTTCACCTGTTTCGGAAAAGGTGCATTGTAAACGCTTATTCCTTTTTCTATGTTTTAAAAACAATGCCAATAAGTCTCCGAAAATGATTCCTCTAGAATTTTAGCTCAAGCATATAAGTACCATTGTTGATTGTTCCATTGTTGCGGAAGTGACTAGCCTGTGACCTAGATTGTAAGAACATCTACAACTAAGTGTCACCGTCAGATGCCCTAAACTAAAATTCAAATGACGCAGACATCGAATAACTACGTCAAAATGATCTAATGATAAAAAAAAAAGCTAGCTGTGACTTTTTTGTCTGTCCAACGTTTTTCATTTCTTTCCTGGAAGTTGAAGTTGAAGTCGACGTCAAAGATGAAATTGAAATTCAAGATGATGCTGCTGCTGCTCCTGCTGCTTTTTGTGGGACTGTTCATTGTGTCAGTTTTGTGATTCGGTTATATAATCTTTTGTCTCTTTAGACTCCTTTTTCATCCTTTTGTTAGTGAGAGAAGAAACGGGTTTTGAAATCATAAAGGTATAGAATCTCAAAGGAAAGATGTGTTCCATGGCCTTATGGTCGCTTTTTGTTACTTCCAGCAATTCTTTCTGCGTGTTTTCAAGATTTGTTTTTTTTTTGCTGACTTTGACTATGAACTACTTTTATTTAAATTTAATTTTCTATTGTTCTTGTCTAGCCTTTTTTGGATCCTATTTCTACTCAAAATAATAAATTGTTCTGTCATCTGTTGAAGATGCGACGTACAATTAATTTTCGGGTCCTTCCTTTAATAGATTTTTCGCTCAAAGAAACGAATAGAAGGCTAACGATGTACCTTGTTGGATTTTTGTTACGCTATTCTGTTAGACGTGTTGTTGCATAATTTGGAAATTGGTAAAAAATGCACGCACATAGACACACATTCCTATTAACCTTTGCGAAACGGTTATTTATCTACCTAGTTTAACACGTTTTCGAAAATGTATTTTTCTTATTTTGAAGCTCTTGAAAATGTTAATTACTAATTTTGAATATATTTGAAAAGTGTAATTTCCAGTTTTGACCTTTTCGAAAGTGTCAATTTCTTATTTTGACGCTTTTGAAATCGTTAATTACTAGTTTTGAGTGTTTTCGAAAAGAGTAATTTCCAGTTTTGACCTTTCTGAAATTGTTATTTTCTTATTTTGCCGCTTTTTAAAATACTAATTACTAGTTTCGACTGTTTTTGAAACGTGAAATTTCCAGTTTTGACCTTTTCGAAAGTGTTGATCTCTTATTTTGACGTTTTTGAAAATGTTAATTACTAGTTCTGACTGTTTTGAAAAGTGTATTTTTAATATAATTACATAAGCACTTTTTTAAAGTATTTTTTTCATGGTACATATGTCAGTTTCGAGTAGGTTAAAAGGAGTAATTATATCCTTGAAGTACAGATATGATGTTCATCGGGGAAAGATGATCGAAATTTGACATGGAAAGCTCAAATCCAGGGAGGTGTACAATAAAGACGAAGGAAGTTGATCATGATCCTAATAATACATTATTAAAAGTTTCAGTAATAGTAGCTAATTCATTCAGTATGCAGTATACCACATACTAGCATAAAAAATCGGTATAACTATAGGAACTACTTGGGTTGGGTTGCTTTAAATACATCGATATCGATATAAGTACATACCTATTCGGTAATAGAAATGTGATCCTTATTCTCCTAAATCTCAATCTACGATCCTGTCCTGTCCAATTGCCTGCCTGTCTTCTTGATTGGCAATTTCCGTTACTCCGTTGTAGGAAGGAGGAAGTTCCCTTTATTACATTCTATTGTAGATATCTTCCCATCTTATTTATTCAGTCATCTCACTCAAGCAACTCAAGCAAAGCCATTACGATTACTTACATTTTCAATTAATTACCTCATTTTTACAGCAATTTTATGTAACAGATCGTATAAAATGTTCATTGATGTAAATACCTACCTTCTGCATCACACAGCACATCAGCAGGATGCCTACCCTAAGATTTAATTGGATTTGAAAGTTTCTTCTTACAGAATCTGAAATCTAATCTGAAGGAGTGCATTTTAGTCACATAATTACGATTACGATGTGATTACAATGATGTTACATCGTATTGTTATACTATTATATAAAAATAATTAAAATGATTCAATCTTGATAAAAAAAACACACTGTAGTAATGCAACGGTGCGGTTTTTTTGAACGTTCGTAGTGTCTAAGTATTCCTTTTATGACAAACGATATTTGTTAGATACCGAAACGGTCCTAAATTAACCGTTTCGAAAAAGTAATATTCCAGTTTTACATCTCTTTGAAAACGCCCATTTCTTGGTTTGACCTTTTTGAAAACGCTAACTTCTTGTGTAGACCTTTTTAAGAAGTCCTACTTACTAGTTTTGCCCTTTTTGAAAACCCTAATTTCTTGATTTGATCTGCTTAACACGTGTTACTAACTTGTTTTGACCATTTTGAACTTAAAAAGTGTCAAATCACTAGTTTTGATCTTTTTTAAAAATCTAATTTATTGTTTTGACCTTCAAATTACTAGCTTTGACATTTCTGAAAAATGCTCTTTCTTGTTTTGACCTTTTCAAAAAGCGTAATTCCCACTTTCGACCTTTTTGAAAACGCTAATATCTTGTTGCAAACTTTTTATAAGTATTAATTACTAGTTTTGACCTTTTTGAAAAAGTGCGTTGTACCTACAATACATCAATACTTTTACAAAGCATATTCTTTCCACGGTTGATGGCTTCGCAGTTCCGAATAGGTTAATAAATGATTACATAATAATAATGTAACTTACTTTTTTTTGCAGAATAACTAAACATTTTGATTGGATTTTGGATTTATTTCGTCAGTGAAGAGTGAACTTAAAATCTTGGAGCATCGGTCCATCAAAGAACGAAGGAATAAATGGTGACAAAGGATGATGATGGAAGCACTACTAATTTTGTCGAAACTTCATTCGTTTACCACGATGTAAACTCGCTAGTGATCAACTTCAAACTTAAAAATGGTGTCTTGACGTTAATTGACAGTCAACGGTTTGACTAGTGTGAATAAAAGTACCTATGTAAATACAAACAAATGACAAAAAGAAACATGAATTAATTGTACTCTGAGTCAGTCAGTGAGTGAGCCATTCATCAGTTGAATGTATGTTTATTTAACCGATGCAATTAGTTAGAGCTCTGTCGAGTCTAAAATCAATACCGATCAATAGTAAAAAAAAGTACCTAACAACTAATATTCACTAAAGCTGGAAACAACATCGAAGGAACTGTCAACTGTATTAGTATCAAGAATAAAATAAAAAGCTACTAACTAAAAAAACCGATGAACGAATTGTAGTGCGTGTCAATCTATTTTTATTTTTGCTAAAGTTGAAAGTTTTGCTTGATTTTGATGGCGTGTGACTGGTGAACAGTGAATAGCTGTGTTGTTCGTAGTTCGTAGTTACTTTCGTAACGAATCGATCCACCCGTTCGAGATTTCTAGTTCCCCGATTTTGTTCGGAACAAGGACAGAACAGACTAACGACCGTCGCTGTCACTGTCAACTGTACTGTCAACTGTGTCCCATTATTGACAACTAACAACTGACTGGTCTGGCTCCGGCCGTCATACTACTTTTCCATTAACTTTCCATTCTCAATTAACGGGTAGGTTTTTTTCTCCAACATTCAACATTACCCTGCATCGATTTCCAACTTCGCATCGTTATTATTATTTCCTTCATCATCATCATCATCATCATAAAACTGAAGTGTTCTTAATTACAATTCACTAGTCAGATCCAGAGACACTTAAACATTGAACATTGGCTGCTGAACAAGAAAAAATCAGGCGCCTGCATCCCATTCAACATTCGCATCGACCAAAAATTCAACAACAAAAAATACTACCAACAACCAACTACTGACTAACAACCAACAACTAACAAGACGAGAACGCAATCAGACTCAACATCAACCATATAACCACCCAGCCAGCTAACGAGAAGGAAATCGAAAACGAAACTACTTAAACTAAACAAAAGAATAAAAAACAAAAGGAAAGAAAGGGGAAAAAAAGTTTTTCTTTTATCACGAGAGTATCATATATAGAAAAATACTTCATACTTTTGTTGCTCGAGAACGTTGAGTGATCCGTAATAAAATAAAATACTATGATGCAGTCGACGTATACCTACAACCTACAGTTCCCCCGAAGTTTGGATCCTTAAGAAACTAAAGTAACGAAAATAGAAGGAAAAACTATCAACTCTAGTCACTAGTCACACTAGTCACTTGAGCGAAGCAAAAAAATACTAAAATACTAAAATTAGAGGAAAACCGAAGGACTGTGTGTGTGCATTGCATTTTAGTGTTCATCTAATTTTATTTTTCTTATTTTTTTTATGTTTTTGGTTTCTTTTTTATTTCTGAATTTAGTGGCGATTTTTCCATTCGATCTTCCTATTTCATCTTCGAGTGTCGACTAACATAATTTTTGGATCGAGAAGCCAGACAAAAATTATTACAAGAACTACATATTACATCACATCGCATCGCATCGCGCATCGAAGGAAGCCATCAAATTCAGACTTTGGACTTCGTAGACAGAAGGAAGAGGAAAAAAGGAAAAAGGAAGGAAGATGGATTACATTCGAGAATTTGACATTCGTCTCGAGAAAGAAATGTATTATGCGGGGGAGACGCTTAGTGGTCATGTGGTTCTGGATACGAGTGAAAATTTCAAGCTACGATGTAAGTTAATCATAATCAAAGTCAAACTAACAGTCAACATCTAAACAAAAGCATTAATAATAATATTTTTATGGGGTTTTTGTGCTCTTTGTGTTTGTCAGTCTGTCATGTTGCTATCACATCACAGACAAGGTGCCAGACTGCCAGGTTTCGGAGCAAAATATTCCATTTTGCTTCTTAGCCATGATGCACACGCTGCCTGTTTTTAATTGTAGATTTTTCGATGTAGTTTTCTTTATTAACGAATTTTATATCAGCTAAGACATGTTTCAAACAGTAAACAGTTTTATTTTTTAATCAAAACTATGTTTTTCTTGAATTTCGTTTCCAGGTTTTTTTTTACACTGAAAGGGCGGATAGTAGATAACATTTAAATTAAACTCGTGGAGATAATAGTCACGATATTTCATTTTAAATTATTACAATCTTGACTGACTCTATGACGCAATAATTACGACTTGAATGTTGAAGTTTGAGGTACAAGCAAGTGTCAGCAGTTAAAGGAATAATTACTATGTATTATCATTTACTTTAGCCTTTGATTTAGTTATCGGTCTACCGTTCTAGCATAGCATTTATTTGTAGTAGTTAGTACCTACATTTCTTTCGTAAATGCTTCTTGAAACGTCCAGCGAGTTGTACTGTGTACATATTATTATTATATAATTACGCGTAGAAGTTCGGCATAGGTACATATGTAATAACATGGTTGATAGTTTAGCTCGATGTTTATTTTTGAAATCCTTTGATGTGTATTTTTTTATCTATTTTTGTTCTAGCCATTCGAGTTGTTCTCCGGGGTAAAGCACACACGGAGTGGAAAGTGGTTGTGAGTGGTGACCGACGAACAGTGAAGGATGACCAGTACTTTATCGATGACCGAACTACCATCTGGGGAAAAGGTATAGGAAAAAATAATAGAAAAAAAAATCACTATCAAAATACAAAAGGAGGATAGAAAATAGGAAAATGAAAATAGAAAAGCATTAGGTTTAATTATTTTGTGTTGTTTTTTGTCGTTAGTCACGAATCACGAATGAAGAGGCAATGAGTTGCATCGCATGACCATTCTCCAAAAAAGATTAACCAAAAAAGCTTTTGAAGAGTTTCCTGAACATAATAAGCATAATAGCAAACTAATCAATCGAAAAACTAGTTTTTATTATAGATTTTTGAACTTTACATTCATGAACGTTGTTTTTTCGAAACGATGCACGCTTCCAAACTCAACAACCATTTAATTTCGGTGGTGGATAGCGATTAGTTTACTTTGCCATGCAGTTGCAGTAATGAATCGTAGTAGTTATATTTGTACATTACATGCAGGTGGGTGATTAGATTATTTCCTCTGTTTGTTGAAGTACCTAGTCAGGGTCTCTTGTTACTTTTAGACGCAAATAAAATAACAATGATAAATTGTTTAACGGTCTTCGGTTCTTCCTTGTTCCCAAATAACCTAAATTGAATGGAAGGGATAATTAAATAATGGAAAACTGGAAAGTGAATGAAATGTTCTTCAATAGTTCAATACAGGTCGAGTCAAGTCCATTGAAACTAGGAAACTAGGAAGAGGAAGTTGGACCAAAGAAATTCTAGACGAATCCTCTTACTTACTAGTTTTAGTTTCAAGTTCTATAGCCGAGCTGATTTCGATTTTGATTTCTCTGAGGAATTTGACTGCTTAGTGGAATTCGTCTTCAGAATTTAGTGTGGAAATCCAAACTTGTCTTCTAAAGTTCTAATCCATTATAATACGAGAGAATGATGCAGATTGAATCACCACTGAATCGCTATTGAAATTGGTATTGGCAGGGGGCATTATAGTTTAGCATTATTGTACTGACTAGTGAGCCTATTCAAAGTTTCTGGTGTTTATTTTGTTTTATTTCCTCCTGTCAAGTCAGTTGCAGGAACAGTGCTTTGAATTTATAAAAGTTGACAAAGTCAAAAATAAGATCAAATTAAATTTTACACAACTTTGTTTTGTTCCATGTTTGTGAAAGAAACTAGGTACCAGAAAATTAGGACATATTTCTAGTTTTCGAAGTCAAAGATGATTAGTTTGAATTTTTCTGTGTTTTTTTTTTCAGAAAAAGCAGAAGGTCACGTGCCTATTCTTCCCCGTGGGATGCATCAATTTCCATTTAAATTCCAACTTCCAGAAAGTTCCCTCCCGTGTTCCTTTGAGTCCAGAGCTGGAACCATTCGCTACTACATCAAAGTAAGTTCGCATACATTGAGTATCTAAATTGTTTTTACATTTTTTTTATAGTGTTTTTCCCCAGTTTTGAACTTTTTTAATTTAAAATTTCATCACAATCGTTTCACATTTCTTTAGCAGTAACTGGAATTTAAGTATCAAGTCACACATTCGATAATGCAAGTCCCAGTTAAGATAATTTAGTAATTGAGGTACCAACTTTTCAGTTAGAACCACAATAGACCTTCTTTCATACGTAATGTGTGCCTATTCTGTAGCCTGTAGAGCTAGCCACATAGTTTTTAGTTGTGATTTGTGTTCGTTAACAGTAGGAAAGTGAGAGAGTGGTCACAAAAAAGTAAAGTTTCCTCCGCCTTACAAATCCTGAAGCTTCAACTTTAGTCCAATAGTACAAAATCAGGAGCCAACTATGGGCACACACAGTACACATAGCATATGGCCAAATGTCAGGATGTTAAGAATGAAGAACCTACGAAAGTGAAAGTAGACTAAGGACTAGACAGATAAAGAAAGAAAAAATCATATAATGGACTCGGCATAGTGAACATTGAACAGTGAATAAAGTTGTATAATGGTTGATCAGAGATCCATGTCCACTTTTATTCTTGAATCAAAAGGAAGTCGTTATTGAAGAAGCAAAAGAGCACAAACCTATGGATTCCATTCACTAAAGAAATGAACTAAAATCTATATTTAACCTTTTTTAAAGTGTTATTTTGTATGTTTTGACTCTTTTAAAAACGCAACTTTGTTAGATTCTAGGTTTGGCCTTCTTGAAAGCGTTTGATTGTAGTCGTGAATGTTATTGGAAACTGCAATTTGTAGTTTTAGCCTTTTTCAAAAGGTTAATTTGCAGTTTTGAGCGTTTTGAAAATGCTAATTTCTAGTTTTGACCTTTTTGAAAGTGGTATTTTGTAGTTTTCGACCCTTTTAAAAATGTGACTTTGTTAAATTCCAGGTTTGACTTTTTTGAAAGTGCTTGATACTAGTCTTGAATGTTTTTGGAAACAGTAATTTGGAGTTTTGGCCATTTTGAAAATGGTAATTTCTAGTTTTGACCATTTGAACGCATCGGAATAAAATGTATAGCAGTTAAACAGTTTTGATCCAATTTTTTTGCGCCTTAACGCAGGGCATGCCAGAGACTTTTAATCAGACTTCTTGGAAGATGCTAGCAATGTAATAATCCTATACAGAGTCTACTGCCTACTGTACAATTGGAATTGAAATAAGTATTGTTATGT
Organism: Dicyrtoma fusca; assembly: GCA_034695205.1. Classification (NCBI taxonomy): domain Eukaryota; kingdom Metazoa; phylum Arthropoda; class Collembola; order Symphypleona; family Dicyrtomidae; genus Dicyrtoma; species Dicyrtoma fusca. Next base: position 14,928 of record JAQFZC010001447.1, on the reverse strand, counting down.
TTCTCCATCCCAGTTCCGTCTTCCCTCCACTGCTATTGATACTGATACCGAACAATTGGAATTGATGGGAAAAGACCAAAGCCAAAAAGAATCTCTCTCTCGTCTAGCTCCTCAATCATCCATCCATAAAGATTAAAAAATAATTTCATGTTTTCTACCTAATAATGCAACAAAGACTTTTTTGTACCTACTTTATTTCATTTCGTTACTTATTTCTTTCTAGGCTTTCGTTCCCGTCTGTCTGTGCGGGTCTATTTCTGTTATTGCAGACACAGATGCGGTGGTTTAAGATGCAAAATGACGCAATGTTAGATAAAAGCTTTATATGCTATACTTTGCCTCTTGAGCCTCGATATGTAGTGACTATACATTATTACATTCCATTGTGTGTCCTATCATCTCTTGTCCTGCAGGATTTGCTTGAGTCTTCTAGTGGACCAGTACCAATACCAGTACCAGTACCGGTAACGGGAACGGTACCGGATGGATATGCCTATAGACTAGTGTGTGTACTTTATGGGGACAGTGTCTGTTGGGTTGTAAAGGAGGTTGTGAGGGACGAGGCTGGAGCCGGAGATATGATTATGATAAGCTGGATAAGCCTTTCTTCTTATTCATTTTCGGAGAATCTCCTCGAGACAGAATATCGATCCATCTTTTCTTGACCTGCCTGGCTTGGCTTCGGCTTTACCTTCCCGTCCGGGTCTCTCGTCGCTCAGCTCCTCACAACTCACTTTCTGTCTCTCTCTCTCTCTCTCTCTCTCTCTCTCTTTCGCTCTCTCTCTCTTTCAATGCAATGCTGAGTGCCAAATTCTGTAGTTGGTAGTTCCAGTAAACTTTGTGTCTATATTTGCCTGTGTACCTTACACAGCTTTGAGCTTAGGCTACTGAAACCTACCAACACTACCAAGATACCCATGCTATATATGTACCTGCCTATAGCATAACTCTTGGAACTTCAAAACATACAGTATAGTGTGTTTTGATACAAAAATCAGCAGTATTTCCACTTTCTAGCAGAGCTTTTTCGTACTACAAAACGTTGAATCTATTCGGAACTTGGAAACCACCGCATCGGTGAAAGAGCGATTGATAGCAGTGATTTTTATACGAAGCATCTTCTTTGAAAGGGTCAAAACTAGAAATTAACGTTTTCAAAACGGTTAAAACCGCAAATTAACGTTTCCAAAAACATTCAAAATTAGTATCAAACACTTTCAAAAAGGTCAAACCTAGAATTTAACAAGGTCACATTATTAGAAAGGTTAGTAAATACAAAATAGCATTTTCAAAAAAAGGTCAAAACTGCAAATTAACGTTTCCAAAAGCATTCAAAACTGGCGTAAAACACTTCCAAAAAGGTCAAACCTAGAATGTAACAAAATCACGTTTTTAAAAAGGTCGCAAAATATAAATTAACGTTTTCAAAAATGTCAAAACTTGAAATTAACGGTTTCAAAAGGTGTACAGCTTTATAAATTACCTTTTCGAACAGGTTAAAAAAGGGTATGATTGTTAATATTTTTCACTAGATAGTTTTTTCCCAATTCAGTTACTACGCTTACACTACTACAGAATTTGGACTGGAAAGCTTTTTATCTTAATGTTTACAAAAGTAGTGGGTCTATCTTTCGTCTATAGGCAAACCCACGACTAAGGTACCGTAAATTCTCTAATAGTACGCCCGCGCACTATTCCATTCAGCTCCTTCGACCCCCGCGTACAATTAGAGACCCGAGAATTTACGGTACTACACTGGTGAAAATACTGTCACAATTCCCTGTTCGCCTTCGTCGTAGAAGTGCTGGCGCCGAGATAGAGTGATTAGGAGAATTCATTCATTATTAATGCACGGTACTTACTTAAGTGGAAAGGAAAAGTTTCGACACACAAATTAAGACGCAAAGTTGTGTAAGTGATGACGATGCGTTGATGATGCCCCAGACAGACTTTGTTAGGTGGCTTAAGTTCAATGAATAATGGCTTGACAGTAAATTATGTAAAATTCGGTTGATGCCTGGTGCTTTATTGCTATTAGAAAAATGCTTACTAATAATAATTTTGATTTTTTTTAAACTTGCAGGTAACGGTGGACATACCCTACGCTTCCCCTCCCCAAGGAATGAAATATTTCACCATTATTGGCCCTCACATTGACTGCATGGATGATCAGTACCTTGTAAGTTTTTTTTTGTTTTGATTACTTCACACTTTTAACTTAACAATTAACAATCATGATTTCATTTTGTTCGCCAATTATTATTGCCAATCAAATTCAAGTAGGTATTTTGATTCGAAGTTCCAAAGTGAAAGAATTAACGGGTAGAAAGGAAAGTTTTTGTTACGCAAGATTTGTCACAAGTCTTGTTGGCTAATAATTTTCTCGTAGAGCCTCGAAAATGATTTTTGGCGCTCATTAAAATAGTTTGTATCCGTTGAAAACTACCTACTTTCTACATCTAAACAAACTGTGTTTACTTTTTACTTACCTACTAAAATGTTAATGGGGAAAACTTGGACTATTTCGTAATCCAGGCGTTGGCGTAAAGTGTAGTGTACGAAGGTAGGTGCTTTAGTAATTACAAGTAATCTCGAAAGTTAATGAAGAAATTGCCGAGGCTCTTTATCTTCATTTTGTAAATTCCTAGGAGCTGGTAAAGACGACAAGGTAGGGCTTTTTAAATCGTGTGGTTTAAGGCGAAAAAAGGCGTATTTGCAAAAAACGGACGTAATTTTATCTCACATTTTTTGAAAAGGTGCAAAATGTCCTATGTTCTTGTTTTAGAAAGGGTGCAAAATGTCCTTTGTACATGTTTTTGAAAAGGTGCAAAATGTCCTTTTTACATGATTTTGAAAAGGTGCAAAATGTCCTTTTTACATGATTTTGAAAAGGTGCAAAATGTCGTTTTTACATGATTTTGAAATGGTGCAAAATGTCCTTTTTACATGATTTTGAAAAGGTGCAAAATGTCCTTTTTACATGATTTTGAAATGGTGCAAAATGTCCTTTTTACATGATTTTGAAAATGTCCAAAATGTACTATGCAGGAGTTTTTGAAAAGGTGCAACACGTAGTATTCACACGTTTTTGAAAAGGTGCAAAATGTCCTTTTTACATGATTTTGAAAAGGTGCATTTCCTATTTACATTTTTTCAAAAAGGTGCAAAATTTCCTAATTACATCTTTTTGAAAATTTGAAAAATGTCCTACTTACATGTTTTTGAAAAGGTGCAAAAGGTCCTATTTGCTCATTTTTGAATGGCTTGAAACATTGGTGCCGCATCCAAAAAACTTGTTTTATTTTATTTAGTAATTTAGCTTCAAAGGTACTTTACATTTTGCTTCTTAAGCCTCGACCCTAAAGCCTTGGCCTTGTCCAAGTTGAAGCCCATAAATTAGTAATTGCAAGCCTTTGGGTGTGTAAGTAGCCCAATCACTGTCACTTTGATAGCCTAACAAGCAATTGAGGCCCAAGACAAGGGGCTAAGCTCACATTAAAAATAATCTACTATACACAAATAAACTTGTAACTGCTATTAAACCTGAGAAATATGTGGGAAGAAGAAAAAAAGTAAAATTGCCGTGCTCTAGTAGTATAGTAAAGCCTGATTTAGCTACTTACCTAGGTATGTCGACTGGCAATACTGAAGAAGCTAAATGACCTCTTTTGGAATTTTACAAAAATATGATTATAGCAAAATGGACATTGGCATTGGTTTCAACTTTATTATTTTAAAACCATAGTTTGCAAAGTTTAAAAAAGTTTGAATTTTGTATAACACGTTGTTTTTTAGGGCACGATTTTGTCTCTTTTTCTTTTTCTGGAATCGTGTAAATAGACTATTGTGTCAAAAACGTGTAAGTAGTAAAATTTCGTTTTTTCAAAAGTAGGATTTTTTCCACCTTTTCTTAAACAAGCAATTTAGACATTTTGTACCTTTTTAAAATCATGCAAATAGAACATTTTGCCCTTTTTCAGAAACTTGTAGATGGGACATTTTGCACCTTTTCAAACTCATGCAATTAGGAAATATTGCACCTTTTCTGAAACATGTAGATGGAACATTTTGCACCTTTTCAAATACATGCAATTAAGACATTTTGCACCTTTTCAAAATCATGCAAATAGGACATTTTGCACCTTTTCAAAATCATGCAAATAGGACATTTTGCACCTTTTCAAAAACGTGTAAATAGTACAATTTAAACTTTTTCAGAAACACCCATCTAAGATATTTCGTACCATTTGAAAAACGTAGAACGTTTTGCAACTTACTCGGAAACTCGTAAACACCTTTTTTTTGGTTTGCGTCTTTTAAAAGCCTCAAAACTTTCACATTTCGTATTATTTTGAAAAATAGAATCATTACAAGCCTGTTGAAATATTTTCAAAACTGTTCAAACTTCAAACAAAATGCGCAGTAAGTTGTTTTAGAGATTGGCCTCATTGCATTACCTCTTGTAACAATTTCCAAACATGTTGGTACATATTTTGCTGCTTCGGCAACACGATGTAGCCATAAAACTAGAAACAAATCCCCAAAAAATCCATAACATAGGATTTTAGGATTAAATGTCCACATAATATGTCCAATCTAAAGGGAAGCAAAGGAAATGAAACGAAATGAAATGAAACCCACCAAGTTCTCTCTTTTCGAATTCGAATTCAAAATTATTGTGCCATGAAGACTGTATATGAGACGCACAGAGACACACACACACACACTCACACATTCGAGGAGATAAAGACGAGAGAGAGAGAAAAGTTGTCCACAAAGTTGGTCGTGCTTTCTCCTCGAGTGAGTTGTAAGTTGTGGAGGGAAAGAAAGTTTGGTCATCAAAGGAAAAGTGTGACTTTAGTTAAGAATTTTAGTCCATCTTTTCAAACGCTTTATTTACGTATGTGGAGGCTTTCATTTTCATTACATTACATCGTCAAAACTTACAACTAGGGCCTCTACCGGAAAGCTCAGACTAGCCGCGGATAGTTTGAAGAAAGTGTTGTGGTAGAATCAGTGTTTTTTTTAGTTCTAAAAAACTATGTAGTGTGTTAGAACCACTAATTTTGTGTAACGTGGTTTACGATGTTAGAAATAATGCTTTTATAGAAAAAGGATTATCTAAAAATCCTTTTGTTTTTTTGAAATGGATGTTTTAGAATAACAAGTTTTGTAGAATGTGACGTGTTATTCGGTTCTGATTTTGTAAAAGTTTTTGTTTAGAAAAATTGCTTTAATTGAAATTAGCGTTTTTGAAAAGTTGCTTGTAGAAATTGTACCATTTTTTGTGTTAAAAAAACCTTGTTTTTGTAGAATTTGGTGTTTTAAAAACCTATTTCTGTAGAGTTTGTTGTTTAGAAATACTATTTTTGTAGAATTTGGTGTTTAAAAAACCTGTTTTCTAGAATTTAATGTTTTAAAAAAACCTATTTTTCTAGAATGTGGTGTTTTAAAAAACCTACTTTTTGTACAATTTAGTGTTTTAAAAACGTTATTTTTGTAGAATTTTCTGTTTAAAAAAGTCTATTTCTGTAGAGTTTGTTGTTAAAAAACCTTTTTTTGCAGAATCTGGTGTTTAAAAAACCTATTTTTGGGGAATTTGCTGTTTAAAAAAACCAATTTTTAATAAAAGTTGGTGTCTAAAAAAACATTTTTTGGACATCAAAATTCATTTTAACCTCTTTCCATCAAACCTAGCTTGTCAAAATTGGCTTTTTATACATTAAGAGGCACTTTTTAGCCCTGTAAAGCAGTTCGTATCTGTAGCAACAGCCACCATCGCTTCTAAGGACAATAATCCGAGATATGCGGTACGTACTACGTATGTAGCTCCGTAGCTCTCCCTACAACATATACCTGTTATATGTACCCGTAGATTTAGTGCCTATAGGGGAAATCCCATGCAGGGCATTAAGGCCGACCCAAACCAGGGAAGACAAGTAAAAGGAAGGTAATTTTGGGGAAAAAGTTGAGTTTAAGTTTCACTTTTATTTCCCATTAGTTACGCTCCGGTCGGTCGGCTCATTGGCTTGGCTTCGCTGGTGGCGATGGTGGTGGGTGGGTTGGTCCGTCGGAAATTTCGGAAAGGACGGTACGATGGTGGCTGGGTCAGTCAGTTTAAATGCTTCTTTGAGAATCAGATAATAAGCTTCCCTCAAGGCTACACAAACTACCAACAACGCCGCCCCAGCCAACTTGTATAATGCGAAAATGGGATTTTATTTTTTATAGACGTGGAATTATACAGAGTGGATCTTCAGTGCGGATTTTTCTAGGGAAATATAAAGCCCTGCGCCCTGCTATATAGATATATCCAAACAAATTTTTTGTAAGCTTGAGGGCTGTTCATTTATTACGTCACACACCACATGCCCAGCTATAATAGGATCTAGTTTTGAAACTTACTTTTGTTTTCCGAATCTGATGACGTAACATTAACAACGCCCCTTGGGGCAACTACACCGTTATTAGTAAAATAGAATGTGTGTGTGTGTTTGTGTTTGCTTCTGTAAAGAGCCTTAAATTGTTGGAAATAGAATCCCTAGCATCCAATTATCTTCTATTTAATTTTCAAGGTAATCCCAAGTCCAAACATTATGTGTCCTTGAATCGTCATTAAATAACCCAGCAGAGCTTCTCAAATGACAAATTGTCACTCGTAAAAGACACAAAGTGGAGGGTAAACAGTCAAAAGACGTGTCCAAAAAACCCTGGTCGTAATAAGGCAATGGTTGCTAACGGAAAAACTGAAATAAAATAGAATAAACTTCTTATAGTACCTACCTTCCTAAATTAGTATGTATTCGTTTTCGCTCAAGTAACTTGAGAAGATTCTCAAATCTGACTGTCAGCTTAAAGTTTCACGAGTGAGTGACCGACACTAAGATTCAGTAGCTATAAGCGGAAAAATAAAAGGATTTCTGAAAGTTTATGCTATTAGAATGCTGGTTTGGTAGATACTGGTATAGCGTGGAAAGAATGCTTTAAAAAGTGTGTAGTGTACAAATTACCGTTTTCAAAAGGGTCAAAATTAGAAATCGCCATTTTCAAATACATTCAAAACTAGAAATCAGTGATTTCAACAGCATTCAATCAAAACTAGAAATTAACTTTTTTAAAGAGATTAAAACTACATAGTAATCAACACTTTCAAGGAGATCAAAATTAGCAAGAACATCACTTTCAAAAAGGTCAAATGTAAAAACTAGAAATCAACTTTTTCAAAAAGGTCAAAACAAGAAATCACCATTTTAAAAAATAATGAAAACTAGAAACTACAACTTTGAAAAAGCTGTGAAACCAGAAATTAACTTTCAAAAAGGTGTAAAACTAGAAATCATAGTTTTCAAAAACATTCAAAACTGGAAATCACAAGTACTCAATATCGTCGAACTAAAAATTAACAATTTCAAAGAGATCAAAACTAGTAAAAGTACACCACTTTCAAAAAGGTCAAAATTCAAAACAAGAAATTCCCATTTTCAAAAACATTCAGAAAATATTTAAAAATAACTAGAAATTTACATTTTCAAAAAAGCCAAAACAAGAAATCAACGTTTTTAAAAACATTCAAAACTAGAAATTAGCACTTTCAAAGAGAGCAAAACTCGAAAAAGAAATCAACATTTTTAAGCAAACTTAGTATAGGTACCTATCTGAATCTTTGTTAAATTATGATCCTTGAAATGGAAAACAATAAATGTCTTTTTTCTATTTTTTTTGTAGAAGCCAATGGTGGGTCAAGCGAAACGAACGACGTGTTGCCTTTGCTGTGAGCGTGGACCAATCGCCCTGAAGACGCAGTTGGAGCGCTCAGCCTACGTCTGTGGGGAGAGTTTACGAGTGAAGGCGGACATTGATAATCAGACTGAAGAGGAGGCTCGACTCAAACTCAAACTGGTCCAGGTGAGTTCATAAACATTTCCCTGTCATCACGTCGCCGTCAGTCCGTAATAATAATTATTCAAGTTGCGAGCAGCTCATGGAAAAGCCATCGCCAGCCAGAGGCTACAGAAAGAAAATTAATGGGGAAGGAAGGGGAAAGTGACGAGGGCCTCTCCGTGTCTCAAGGATGCGGATCCTGAAACGTGATGCAATTAATATCCACGTCCCCATCCTCGCCTGTCCTACGTCGTTATTCTATCAACTTTCACTTCCAAAATTTACCTACTAAAAAGTAGCTGGTAGTATAGGTATAGCTATATCTATATCTGCCTATACACACTCCCTATAGTTGAGCGAAGGGACCGTCATAAATGACAAGGCCCACTTTTAAACAGCTGGAAGCCTCTTTTTAAGAAGCTATTGGAATACAAAACGTTCGTTTGCCTCATTTTTCAAACTGGTGTGGAGTAATTGTGGAGGGCCCCTACCTTTTGTAAGTCAGTGTAAAGTGAAGGGAATTAAATCTATGATGAGATTTATGGCTTTGGGCTGCTGCTGTGTGTTGCAGTGGAACACAAGAGAGATACTTCATGTCATCAGTGATCCCTGGGCGTTGTAGGTGTGAGAGGGTCGAGGGTGTGCATAAATGACGCCTTCGAAAGTGGAAACACATGAAAAGAATGCTTTACAAAAGTGGTAACTGTAAATTCACTGTTTTAAAACGGTTAAAACTCATCATAGAAATTAACATTTTCAAAAACATTCAAAACGAGTAACTAACACTTTTGAAAAGGCCAAAACGAGGAATTAGTGTTTTTAAAACGGTCAGCACTAGAAATTAACGTTTTCAGAAGGCTGTACAACTAGAAACTTACACTCAAAATGGCCAAAACTTGAACTTAATCTCTTCAATACGGTCTAAACTAGAGACTAGCTTTATCTAAAAGGTGAAAAACTAGTAACTAGCGCTTTTAAAACGGTCAGAATCAGAAATGAACATCTTCAAAATCAATCATTACTAGTAATTAGCTTTTTCAAAACGGCCAAAACAAGAAATTAATGTTTAAAAAAACAAAAACAAGAAATTAATCTTTTCAAAATCATTCGTTACCAGTAATTAGCACTTTCAAAATGTCACAAACAACAAATTGGTGCTTTCAAAACAGTCAAAACTATAAATTAACATTTTTAAAAGCTTTCAAAACCACTAAGTAACACTTTCAGAACGGCCAAAATGAGAAATTAGTCTTTTCAAAATCATTAATAACCTGTAATTAACACTTTCAAAATGGCACAAACAACAAATTGATGCTTTCAAAACGGTCAAAACTGTAAATCATTTTCAAAAACATCCAAAACTATTACCTGTCACTTTCAAAAGCCCAAAGAGCCAAAGCCAAAACACAAATTAACATTGTCAAAAATTATTAATTACCGTTTCGAAATAGCTCTAAAATGCAAGTGATTTACACCCAGCCCCTATCCCCTGTATCTTTGACACATTGTCCCGCATATAAAAGAGCTATTTACACCTTCTCTTTCTAAAGAGGCTCTAAATTATTGTCTGTAGTAATAATAACAAAGACCAAAGACGTTCCTTAGGTTTCCATGATTCTCTTTCTGTTATTGTTAATTGAATCGATAAGAATATTATTTTTACGTCTACGTCTTTGTTCCCTTCAGATCTTCCTTTTCCTTTTGTGTCTGTGTTTTGGTTGGCCAGATCTCTCCCAGTCTTCGTCTAATTCCATAATATAATGATGATAAAGATAATGCAATGCTATCTGGAGTGCTTTCTTCTCGCTCCACTTTGGGTTTCTCTACACTTTCATTTTCTATCATCATTTCATTCCACAGTCTGTGTCTTTTGTGGTGTACAGTGAGGCAGAGAATCCTCTCAATACTCAATTATTATTGTTCCGTGAATTGCCTCGAGGAAGGAAGGACGGAAGGAACGACCAGGGAAGGAAAGCATTGTTGAATGAACACGATAGGAGAGCTAGTAGAGTAGGTATATGTACTTCATTGTGATTTGCCCTTTTTTACCTTTTTGAAACAGCAATTTATCTAGTTTTTACACCTTCTTGAAAAAGGTGATTTAATTTACAGTTTTTGGCCTTTTTGAAAGTGCTAATTTTTAGTTTTACGTTAATTCGTAGTTTAGCACCTTTTTGAAAGCGGTAATTCCTAGTTTTACACTGTTTTGAAAGTGTTGGTTTCTAGTTCTACAGTTTTTTGAAAGTGCCAATTTCTCGTTTTAAACCTTTTTGAAAGTGTTAATTTCTAGTTTTACACCTTTTTGAAAGTGCTAGTTTCTAGTTTTACACTTTTCTGAAAGCGTTAATTTCTTGTTTTACACTGTTTTGAAAGTGTTGGTTTCTAGTTCTACAATTTTTTGAAAGTGTTAATCTCTTGGTTTAAACCTTTTTGAAAACGTTAATTTCTAGTTTTAAGCTTTTTTGAAAGCGTTAATTTTTAGTTTTACATCTTTTTGAAAGTGCTAATTTCTAGTTTTATATCTTTTTAAAAGGGCTAACTTTTTAGTTTTACACCTTTTGGAAAATGATGATTTATAGTTTTACTCCTTTTTGAAAGTGCTAATTTTTAGTTTTGCACTTTTTTGAGTGTTAACTTCTAGTTTTACACTCTTTTGAAAGTGCTGAGTTGTTGTTTTACACCCTTTTGAAAGTGTTAACTTGTAAAGGTGTAAGTTTCACACATTTTTGAGTTTTATTTCCTCGCTTTGACCCTTTTGAAAGTGACAATTTCTTGTTTCGAACTTCTTGAAAATATTGAAAATGCCTATTTGCAGTAAAAACACTAAGTAAGCAACTTTATGGATTTTCCGTTCCGAGTAGGTTAAAAGGGAAATACTGTTGACCGTGTTAGACACCCATTTGAAATGCTTCTAACCTTGATTTAGACATTAAACCATTTTTCCAGGGAATAGTATCCGAATGAAAGCAATTTTCGAACAAACAGCAGTGTAGGAATACTTTGGCATTTTTTTAACAAAATTCTATCTGAAAATCTGGACCCAAATCGTATCTTTATGACACAGTATAGCCAAAGCCCGTATACGTCTATCCAGCGCCTAAATGCGTATATAGGCACTAACACACGTTGTGAAATGTTGGCCCTGCCTCTTTCTCTCAGGGCTTTCACTTGAATTCGAGTTTGGGATTGTAGACGCTCCATAAATTGGGATCTTCTTTTCACACGCCCTTAAGCCTTCTCAAACTAGATGCTTTCCAAGGAAGGGATGCTATGTACTATGTACATATATAATTATTTACTGGAGAAAGGAAGCTTATAGTCTTAGCAGACAACACGGTGCTTTCTCTTCCAAGGTACTTGCAATTCTAGATCAAGCACCAACGCCTTTTGGCAAAACCAAAAGCAAAATCAAACGACGGGACGCTATATGTACTGTCCCGTTTGCCGTAATTTTATTTTTGACGATTTCTTTCTGCTGCGTACAACTTTCCACTCGAAACTTTCACCTGCAGAATTGTGAACCAGACAGTGTATGTAGCGATGTTTCTGAAAAGTGCAAAACAATATAAATTACGCTTTTAGAAAAGGCGAAATGTAGAACATACATACATGCGTTTTCAAAAGGTGCAAAAACATAATATGAGTACATAAAAGTAATGCTTTGAAAAGGGTAAAGCGTGCAAGTGCGTTTTCAAAAGGTGTAAAACTAGAATATTAATCTTTTTAAATGGGCAAAACGTGCCAGTGCGTTTTCAAAAACGGTAAAAGTCATTATAGTAATGCTTTAAAAAGTGTAATAGGTGCAAATAAATTTTGAAAAAGCGTAAAAATCATTATATTACTAGTGCTTTAGAAAGTGCAAAACGGGTAAATTCGTCAAAAATGGTGAAAACCAATAATTATAGGAAAGTGTAGAAACAATATACTAGTGTTTTAGAATGGAAAACACGTGCTCGTGCTATTTAAAAAAGGCTAACATACATTATTCTATATTGCTTTGAAAAAGGCAAAACGTGCAACTTTTCAAAAGGTGTAAAAACTATAGTTTTAATGATTTTTCATGTGCAAAATGCATTTTCAAAAAGTGCAAAAACCATTATATTGGTGCTTTTAAAACGGGTAAAACGAGCAAATACATTTTCAAAAGGTGTACAAATCATTATGTTGATGCTTTTAAAAAGAGCAAAAAGGAAATACATTTTTAAAAAGTACAAAAACAGTAACATTAATGTTTTTAAAAATGGGAAAGCGTGAAAATACATTTTCAAACGGTGCAAAAACTGTAATAATGATGCTTTAAAAATTCCAAAAAGTACAAATGCATTTTCAAAAAGAGTAAAAAGTAACTCCGTAGTCAAAATCTAGCCTTTATGAAAATTGCTATTTTATTCTCGAATCCTTAAGGAATACAGGGAAGTAATTTGACTTTCAAAAAACCGATTTTGTACAACGTAGCGCTGTAGGTACCTTTATGTTTAACTTTGTACCTATCTCCCTTATTAAATAATTTGACGTGGTAGTTAATTCCATTGCATTTTGGTATATACAGTATAGTCACATATATCACGATTACAATCAGGCCTGTCAGCAGTGCCAGTGCCAGTCCAGCTAGTGCTCCTCTGCTTCCGTAATAATTAAAAAAGTAGCTCTATCTTGAGGTGGTATATGCTGTGCTGTGGCTTGCTGGGCTCTTGTGTATCAAATCTACTTCTGCTTCTGCTACGGTAGGTCATTCAATTAATTATGAAATGGGAAAATGGGAATCAAATTGACTTGTATGTATTTCTACTTACTTTTCTACCCACTCAAAGTTTTATTAGAAAACCTTGTCTACCATCCAGCAGCCTGGAGATCGACCAGCATCCCATTTGCGCAGTCAGTAGCCTCACATAACGTCCATAGTTAAAAGATAAACCCACGATTCACGATAAATCTCATATGGACTTCATTACCATTACACCATGTGATGTGATCAAATTCCCTTAAAGGGACCGTCCGTAAATTACGTGAATAGAAGTAGACGCAGATAAATTCATTTTATTTTTAATCATGTTTTAATGTTTAACCTATTCGGAACTGTGAAGCTATTAGCGATGGAAAGAATACTTTGCATAAGTGTTTATTCTACAATAAACTGGTTCAAAAAAGTCAAAACTAGTAATTAACACTTTTAAAAAAGAGTACAACAAGAAATTAGCGTTTTCAGAAAGATCGAAACTAGTAATTCACACTTTTTGAAAAGGTTAAAACAAGAAAGTAACGTTTTCAGAACGTCAAAACTAGTAAGTAACACTTTTTAAAAAGGTCAAAATAAGGAATTAGCGTTTTCAAAAAGATCGAAACTAGTGATTTACACTTTTTAAAAAAGGTCAAAACAAGAAAGTAGCGTTTTCAGAAACGTCAAAACTAAAACTAGTAATTTACACTTTTTAAAAAAGGTCAAAACAAGAAAGTAACACTTTTTAAAAAGGTCAAACCAAGAAATTAGCGTTTTCAAAAACGTCAAAAGTTGTAATTTACACTTTTTAAAACGGTCAAAACTAGAAATTAGCGTTTTCAAAGAGTTGAAAAACTGGGTTTAGGTATGAGCGTTTCGAAAAGGTTAAAGAATCTAAAATCACCCAATGGAAGCGTACCGTCCCCATGCTTTTGTTCAAATGTCATGAATGGACGCTGCCTACAAGCTCAATCCATGGACGTTGGTTTTTATTAGATGGCCACGTACCCCACTGCGTCCCTGTCCCTGCCCACTGAACCTGAAACAAAATACAAAATGCTATTTCTGCACGCTTTCTCCGTCATAATAAGCTTGCTTACACTGACACACACAGAAAGAGAAAGCGAGTCCGTGAAAATGGACTGCATGGGACGAACGAAACCAAATAGAAATTCGAAACTGTATGAAATAGACACGTTTGCATTTATTTTTAGAACATCTACCGTGAATCTCTAGTAGCTCAGTTATTTTATTATTATGTCATCTTCTGAACTTGATGAATGAGGCGGGATTGGATCGATTTAGAAAAATGGGCGTCACTTTAGAATAACAATGTAGGCTCAAAAATCAAAAAAGGAAATGTGGTTTATACAAACTCGCTTTTATAAAAAACTACTGTAGTAGAGTAATAGCAGGGTTGAGAAAAGGCATATTTTTGGGAAATTGACATTATAGTAAAAGTTGTTTTTGTAGAAATTGACGTTTAAAGAAAAGTGATTTTTATAAAAATTGACATTTTTGAAAACGTAGTTTTTATAGAAATTGACGTTCAAAGTAAAGTGGTTTTTATAGAAATTAACATTTTAAAAAAGGTAGTTTTTGAAGAAATTGACGTTTAAATAAAAGTGGGTTTTTATTGAAATCGACATTTTTGAAAGGGTAGTTTTTATTGAAACTTATGTTTTACAAAAACGGTTTTTATAGAATTGACGTTTCTGAAAAAAAAGGTTTCTACAGAAATTAACGTTTCAGAAAAAGCAGTTTGTATAGAAATTGAAATTTTTGAAAAAGCGGTTCCTATAGAAATTCAAATTTTACAAAAAACTGGATTTTACTAGCTACTTTTATAGAAATCCACATTTTAGAAAAAGTGATTTTACGGAAACTATCAAGTTAGAACTGGATGTGTATTTACATAAAATGGCTAATATTAACCAAGATTTTTTGTTTGTATCACGCATGTTAGAGATGTTGTTTTAATACACATTAAAATAATCCTCATTTCATAAAACGTGATTTTTATAATGAACAAACATTTTTTAAGTGAATGTTTTTGTATCATTAGATTTTTATTTCTATGTACTATTTTACCATAATATTATTTTAGAAAAGATGGTTATGATTTTATGAATTCTTCGGAGAATCTCGGTATTTTTTCGCCCAACGCAGTACTAACTACATACATTCAATGGACTATAGATGACTATAGACATTAGCCTAGTGCTATATTGTGTATATAGAACTAGATACACTATTGCAACACAGTATTACGCCAGAATATCAATGCTCGTATGATTCCGATGGAGTTCTCCCTCGCCTAGTCATTCAAC
>JAQFZC010001446.1:0-30128 GCA_034695205.1 Dicyrtoma fusca | reverse complement strand
AATAAAACTTTTTCAAAACAGTCAAAACTAGTAAATAACACTTTTCAAAACAGTCAAAACTAGTAAATAACACTTTTTAAAATGGTAAAAACTAGAAATGACGATTTTCAAAATCATTTAAAACTAAATGCATTACCGTTTCGAAAAGGTTAAGACACACAAGGATTGAGTAAGAAGCATAGGATGAGGAGCCACACGGGATTTTTTACTCTGAGAAATGTCGACAAATAAAATTATTCACGTGGGGAGTGATACGCCGTCTAATGCCTGTATCACTGAAGCATACAATAATGCATGGTCGGTCTAAAATATTGTTATGGTGTTGAAAAATGTCATTCACTGATCGGCACATTCAACTCGCTGATTTTGCATTTGCTTTGTGTCCGCTCAATTATCCCTTGTAGCCCCACTTCTCTGCAGGACTCTGACTCTAGGAATAGATAAATGAATGTAGTAGGTATTTTATTTTTTATGTCAGAGACCAGCTAACAGCATCCCTAACTTGCTCATTAGTCCCCCATCATATCATGGGCTGTGGCACTGAGGCTATAACTGGAATGCGTGGTCATTCTTATCCTTATTCTTATTCTGATTCTGATTCTATATTTTTAAACGAATACGAATTTGAGTTTCGAATCCAATAATAGTTTGGCATCATCCTAAAAAAACACCTGCACATAGCATAGGCATCCCTCCCTACACACTTGTGTCAAATCCCAATCAAATGCCGCTACTGCCACTGCCGCTACCAAGACCCCATTAGACATAAAAGATGATCGTAGCGCCGACCTTATCAAACACAATGCCGGCAATTTACAATGCAAGGAAACTACACGGCACTGGCACTGCAGTGCCGTTAAGCAACTTATTTTTATTTCCTATTCATTCAGCGTCATTATTGTTCCTTCTAAATATCTGTCTCTCTGGATTTTTAAGTTCCGAGTCCCACTTCAACCATCAACCCCAAGTATGTAGTAGTAATCATCCTCATCTCGTATCTGTACCTACAGATAATCTAGCTTACGCATCTGTCAGTCTCCTAAGCTGTGATAAAAGTAGGGAGGTAAGATGTCTTGTGGGGTGGGTCTTTGTCATTTGTAAAAGCGGAGGATATTTAAACT
This sequence comes from Dicyrtoma fusca, assembly GCA_034695205.1. NCBI lineage: Eukaryota > Metazoa > Arthropoda > Collembola > Symphypleona > Dicyrtomidae > Dicyrtoma > Dicyrtoma fusca. The sequence continues at coordinate 29,007 of JAQFZC010001446.1, read as the reverse complement.
TGAGCCAACAATATTGACATATAAACTGCACTATTGTACATTTGAAGAATGTATATAATTCATATTAATAGTTGAGTAACTGCTGCTCATATTTTCCGTTTGTTGGCTCTACCCATTCTAATCCAGGAATCATTAATAACTCATTAGGGGAGAGAAGAAAAAAAACTTATAATTTTAGCCGTGAAAATACTCATACTCATCTGAAGATGGGCTTTTGTTTTATTCTATACAAGTGGGTAATTAGAGAGATATGCACAATAGGTTAGGCACCCTCCTATGGATGTAACCTAAGCCGTCCTACCCACACTTGGTTGTTACAAAAGTACCTACAAAAGTACAAAAGCACAAAAGTAACATAATATCTGTAACTGCATGGCTGGATGCTCAGGGAAATGTCCTGCTACGTCATACGTACTACAATACAAGAAGATGACGGCGCTCGACATTCACAGACAAATAGAATAATTAGTTTTTGTGAAAAGAGAATTTTGTATTTTAATAATTCAGTAATTTATGCGTCTCAAGTGTAAACCTGTAGCCGTCTCACTCATGTGTTGATGTTACGGTCAAAATACCGATTACTCGCCCCTCTCCGCACTATCACCACCACCACCACCAACAACAAATAAACATGGGAAATTATGGTAGTACAACGGAGAACGGAGCTACCTTTATAGAATCTATAATTTCTTTGCAAATATTTACTATAATACTATGTATATCCCTCCCTATAGAGTATAGAACAGCTTCCCCGTGAAGCTATATGTGTAACATCTGTCTCTATATGCAAGAGATGCCGGTACGCGTCGTAATAATATAATGAGGGGCGACACACCTTTGTTTTTTTTTTGCGAAAGGATTTATTGCAGGGATCAGGTTAAAGTTAAAAGTTGTGAGCATGCATATCTATATGTGGCGATACTGTTATATTAGGACTAATGTTACAAAAAAGCTTACTACAGCTGAAATAAATTACCTACATGGGAGAGTGTGCATTGAGAGTAGAAGAGAAGAAGAAAAAAACAACAGAGATTTGAAACTGAAACTGTATGATGATGATGATGATTATATATTGCGATCATCTAGGTCTCTTGAGATATGGTTTCTTCATCAAGTGTCCATGTCCATGTGCAAACAACAATAATGCTATTACAATTGAGTTGAGCAGCTATGTATGTACACAATGTATGTATTTGTCGGAATATTTGAAAATGTTATTTAATAATATTTTACTTTGTCAGGTTTGTTGTGGCGCTACCTAAAATTGGCGTTTGTCTACGATAATGCCGATGTTCAGGAATTTGTAGCCTTGAGAATTTTCCAGGCATACTTTCAGTCGTTACCATTAACATCCATTCATTTAGCTTGGCTCATCAACTCTCGTGAGGTAAGTTCGACTCTCCTGCCTAATTGCTCACATTTTAAAAGTTTTTATTGTGTTCACTCCAATCTAATTTTTACGCGTTCCCTTTCCTTCCTTCCCTCTTGCCTCTCATCTCAGGGCAACCTGCTACACCACCACCACCAAGCAACCAACGAGCAAACAAATGACTGCCATGTTATACATATTATACTGACACGCACAGTGTATATACGTATGTATGTACACTGTTCAGATAAAAAACAAACAAGAAAACAAAAACTTTAGTTGATACTCAGAGATACATTATACCCCGCTCTCTCTCTCTCGCTCTCGTCCACTCTCTGTATTATGATTGATTATCATGTTCTCAATTTCTTGGTAGCTCGCTACAGAGAGCACTAGACACTAACTAAACCAAGACTTGGATTTCAGTCAGTTTTCCTTTCAGTCCTCGCTAGTCAGTGTTTAGTGAAACTAGAGATTTTGGAAGAAAAAAACATCCATGACTCAAAGATGATTCTTGGGAATGGGAAGGAAAATTAATTTTTTATTATTATGATTATCATTATCATTATGATTATGATTACATACAAGTTTGGATGTCGAATTGGATGGATAGTATTTGTATGGTTTGGATGAATGAAGGAAGATGAGTAGTAGGATCCTTGAGAGGAATTCTCTGTGTGTGCTTGTATGAGATGTGGATAATTGGAAAGTTCAATAATAATTGAGTAAGAAATGAATTATTAGAACAGGTTTGATAGGAGTTGTGTCTTGAACTGTGAGCGGTGACAAAATAAATGCTCGAAAGTAAAATTAATGGTTCGGTAGTAATACATTGTCGATTTATGGAATGAAGGAGAAGAAGAAGAAAAAAAAACAGAATTAAATCCGTGAAGAAAAGGAGGTTAGTTCTTGAGATGTCGTTATGGCTGTCGTTGTCAGTAGGGATTTTATTGTCTGCTGTCTCTTGGAAGTTGCTTTCGTCTTGCTCTTCTGTCTCAAGACTGTGTGTGAAGTGGGGAAAATAAATAGGATGTGATGGATCCTTTTATGTATGGTAGGCCACCAAAGGGTAATGTGATCTCGCATTGTGAGATGAATTGTTGTGCAGTCTTTGTTTGTTCGTGTGTTGGTATGTGTGTGTGTCTATGGGGTGGATATATGGAGTGGAGAGCGGACCGTGTAATAAATATTGGACGTTCGTCCTTTATGGTTGGAGCATTACCAGGACACGTGTATAAATTATTCATATTTAAGTGTGTAATAAAGCATTTTGAACTTGACATTACAGAACTGGTCAAGTGTTGTGGTGGGAATTGTCCTCGTGGAGTTCCTGAGCATCGTGACAGCTCTCATCTTATCTTCGTACATAAAATCTGATGATCAACGTCTTAAATCAAAAGGTGAAGTGATGCAAATCATTGTGAAAAATTTAAATTGTTCATCAGGTCGTCACCACGACTCAGAGCTCTGGCCCCAATTACTCGAGACGAAGCTGAGGATTTTGAGTAGGTCTCTCCTATTGTCTTCCCGTCTCCTTGTCATCGGGATTATCATTGTTCATCTCAAGTACTGGACATGTCTCTTCATCCTGGGTCATTTCATCCTCTCCTTCACGTGGATTAGCTTCAGCGTAAATAATCACTCGTCATCCAGTCGTAACATCCTCCTTGACGAGATGGAGGAGAGGAGCTTCACCAAAGGGAAGGACTTTGTCACATTCGTGACGGAGTGGTCATACATCCTATTCTGGGACGTCACATTCATCCCCAGTGCCATTAATCTGATGACATGGATTCTTCCGGTCGCACTCGTGCTCCTTGAGAATGGTTCAATGATTCTTTTCCACTGGTACAAGGAGGAGGATCGCCTCGTCACCATCACCACCGGCTCCTTCCTCCTCACGGGCTGGCTTCTCTTCTTCTTCTTGAATTTCATTAGCTCGCTCCATCGGGTCACCAAGTGCTGCTCTCCTCATCCTATTCACAAAGAGACAAAGACTGGGATCACCAAAGACAAGAGTCAGCAGACACAAGCATCTCTACCGGTCATTCATGATGCAATCATAAAAACTTCCGTCAAGTCAACCCAGTCGATGGACCGGGTCTTGGAGGATGACAAAGGCAGCAGGACCAACAGTCTGGAATGGAAGAACAAGGAAATCCCGGCTTCATGGGATTTAAGTCTATTGACAAGCACACCACTGTCTCTTCAAAACACCTACAATAATATCAACGAAGTTATGCCCAAAGCCAGAGCAGATGCCTTCCAAGCCGAAAAGGTTGGTTACTGTAATTTCATAGGAATTAATTTCATTTAGAGAACCAATACAACTGTGGTACATAATTTTAATAAATTATCATTTTCAGGTTTAGAACCTACTAGTTAGGATTGTTTGTAGGCTCATAGTATGCATATGGAAGGCTAGCGCACAAGCTGCAAGAAAGCACAGATTTGAATGGGACGTAGAACGCCTTAAGTTTAAGCTTCCCTATTGTTTTAAGCGTTGAGAAAAAGGGCTGAGCACGAGCATTGTACTTGGGTACTTTGGAACATGATTTTTTTCTTTGATTTTAAAAATTGAGCTTGTGCAAGGCTGGACGTGAGTGAGGATTACGTTACTTGAGCGTATGGACGGTGGACTCTGCGGACGTGTATGGCACGTGTACTTAAAGTGGCACGCGGAACCTTTTCCCTGTACTTGCTACAGGACACAGTACATTGAAGGGCCCTCAAGGGAAAAAATATAATTGTTTATCCAGGTGCTTCGTTTGTACATTCCCCACATTTTTTGCTCCACACTTTTATTTACTCTCACAGTACATACGTAGGTGTATAGGTACACACATAGCTAGGTATGTATATAAGTGAGGGCTATGTATACGTATATACTAGTAGGCAAGCAAGTGTATAGTAGGCTACTATATACAGAGTATTTTTCACTCCAAGTCCCACCAATAAAGCAAGTACCGTTCATGTTAATTCTGAGGGTATAATTGTCATGTTTATTCATCATAACTAATCTTATTTACTTTCTATTTGATCGCACTGGCCAAAGAAAGAAGTCTGTCAATACTGGCATAAATATGCACGGACACGCTACTTACATTGTTTAATCCCCGTATGCAATTATTTAGATTTTAAATATGGCTTTGTACTGCTACTGTCTACTGGGGCTACTATCAGTAAGTACTGCTGTCATAAAATGTTAGCTCATAATATTATTTTTTGCACCCCAAGATAATTCAGTGGAGAGTAAACACGAGCTGCTAGTTGTTCAGAGTCATTAGTAAGGTAGTTATTGAAAGGTGTAAAAAGTTGATTGTTTTTTAAGATTGTAAATAAAAGTTGGTCTGTGTGGAAATCTACATAGGTGTAAATATGCTTTCCTTTCAGGTAACTAAAAATGGACGGAAATTCAAGGCGGACTCACCGGATGCTGTGATGACGGCTGAAGGGGCACGAAGCAACTCGATCAATCCATCACAGAGCCCCCTCCTAGCACCCTCCACCTGGGTCCCGGACACGTGCTGTAATGACTCGAACGGATCCTCCAATTCCCGCAATACAAATACCCTTCGTGATATCGGAAATGCTCTCCCTGATCTAGACAATGACACTGACGTGGACAATTCAAACTTTGTGTTCTACTTCCCCACAGACACGTCCATGCAACAGTCGGTCACCTCCGCCCGCTTCCAGAAGTGCAGTGATCGTTCCTCCAGAAATAATACTCCATTAGTGGTCGCATTCCAGAACCCGATCCCCCTGCCCCACGAGCATCATCATCACCATCATCCGAACCAACAGCAACACCACCATCATCACCACCAACATGCTCAGTCCCACTCCCAGCCCACAGGAGAGAGCAGTCGGAAAGGAACTAAGAAGAAGTCCGCTCGCTCCTCCAGCATCTCCTCCTTCCGCAACGTCCGTCGCTATCGAACCTCAACTCCTATTGAGATCAAGAAAGCCTCGAGAATCATAGTCAATGCTCCTCCGAGCTCCGGCACAGACTCTAAGCATGGGAGTCGCTGCTACTGCTACTCCGAAGGGAAAGACCCACAGAAGCAGAGCAATAATCATCATCATCATCCGCATCATCATCACCCCCATCCCGCTCATAGTAGTCAGTATGAGAAATTAATCGAGGATTCATACGGGATCTTAATTTGTGAGGGGGAGCCCTCTAGTGGGACGAGTGGCGGAGCCGTGTACAAAGATGAAGTTGACTCCTCCAAGGCAACCACTCCACATGCTCATCATCCCGGTCTCTTCCATGGAAGTAAGAAGCTCAAGGTCCTCTGTGCCAAGTGTTTACAAAACCATGATCCCCTCTTGACCAATTGTCTTGAGACTGATTTATCCGTCCGGAGTACGACGATGGTGAGTCAGGAGGATGGAAGTCAAATCCTGCTGGCCCTCCGTCCTTCCTCCAGCCGGGCCTATCTCCACGGCAAGGGGAGAGCCAGTGCGCTAAATCCCTCTCTCCCCCGAACGCCGCCCATCCCGACGCTCTACGACTCCATCGCGGACGAAGAAGACCCCTTGCCCTCCGACACGACGGACTATCCATCAGAGACGGAGATGACTTGCACATTGGAGGGAGATGATCAACTGTCTGTCTCCTCCAACTTGTCAACAGCCACCTACACGACCTGGCCTCATCAATCTCAGCCCAACTTGTCCATGTGGACCACTTCCACGATGATGCCGCAGAGTCGATTCCCCAAGGAGTTCACGAGTCTCGAGTATGTTCGCACTTGGCTCCTCACGAGCCAAGCCCGCCTCTGGCAACACCGCCACCATCACCGGAACATGAGGCGCCAGGCCAAGAAGGCCTACCGGTCCCATACGGTGGCAGCACAGAGCCGTCGAGTCCGCTTCGTCGGGGTCACCACCAAAGACAATGACGGGGAGAGCAGTGTCATGAGTGGTCGACGGCCCTCGAAGTCGAGTCTGGGTCGAAGACATGGACCGGTGGGATGTGGTCCGTCTTTGCAGTCACATGAGCAACCCTCCGCCATCTCCTCCCGTCCCCCCTCCTCCTCAGCTCTCTCCTTCCAACCACCGCCAAGACAGAAACAGCATCCCGTGTTACCTCACAGTGTGATATCCCATCCGAAGGGCTTTCGTCCTCCCCTCGTCTACCCCAACAACTGCCATACTAGTAGTGAAATGCTTCGACGGGAACACTCGGATTTATTTTACAAGGATGTTGAGATTATCTTGTGACCCAGCTGCCATTTATAGACTTTAGAGTACATTATTTTATTAAACAAAATTTATATATATCTACATATCTAGGGGATACCTTACATGTACCATGTATCTACTTAAGGTTATTTATTTATTTTATCAAATTTACTATGTGACACCCATATTTATTCAGACAACTTCCAGCTACCTAGTGGAAGTGGGAGGCTGCTCCAGACAAACACATACAAGTATACTGTAATTCTAATATTTTTTAATAAACATATTTTTTGAAATGTTGACGCTCGGACATTGACTGAACACGAAGGTCCTTGTATTGCATAGATATAATGAAGCTACCTACCTGAAACATCGTACCTACCCATACTTTGAATATTTTACCAGCATAAAATAATCCCAAATGGCATGAGATGACACTTCACTGCTAGTTGAGAAATGGCAATACTTTTCCATTTGCTGGGGTGTAAAAGGACTGCTGTAGGTTCTGAGTAAAAGCATATGCATACATAATCTGGCCCGTCACTCGAAAACTAAAGAAGAGGCTCATAAGTAGCTGGCATGCATTATTATGTTTTAATGATCGGCGTGAAAAGGTATTGCTTCCCTCCTATAGCTAACCCATTATACTCGGTGGAATCCTGTAACTCATAAATTTCCAACGACCAATTACGGTAAATGACCCATCAATAGTTGTAGGGCCTCAAGAACAGAAGAGGACGAAGGGCTCTGTAGAGTGCTACTAGGCAAAGCTCCCGTCGTCCATTCCATACCTTACATACCACACAGACACAGTTGATAGTTGATGTATACCTACATTTATGGTTCGAGCAGACGGCAGTCGACGTCCATCTAAATGCATCGAAACTCAAGAAGGTTAGGCAGTTGCGGAACAGAAAAGATAATAAAAATGATCTCAAATGTATTCCGTGAAATTCAGGTAAGCATGTGAGGGATTCCTTGCAACTCGAGAGAAATGTAATGAACTTTTTACACACTTATTAGTACTAAAGCAAGTAGCCGGTACCTTACGCAGGGAGTAGTGCTGGTATAGTTATACATAACATCTTGTTGCATCGAGAAGCACAGATCATAGAGCTCTAAACTGCATCTCCACTGTTCAACAATTAACACCTCTCTCTCTTTATTACCCACCAAACCAATACCATCACTAATACCCAGAAATCCCATTAGTGAACAAAATGGGTAAAATAGAGTTCACTTTTCCAAGGTCTACACTAGTCAATGTACAACTTAACTTGAAAAAGCGCATTTTTAAAATAACATAGATCCTTGGCTCTTGTATGAGCCTGTTTCTTTCTTTCCCGTGCACTGTCCTGTCACGTCAATAATAAAGTGGTAATTGAGGGAAATGTTTAGGAATTTTTATTCATTCCCGCTCTATTTTGACTTTAATCTTTAATTTAATTCAATTCAGTCACTCAAGCCATCCCTTTGCTCATGTAAACACATGCAGTGAAGGCAGACTTTTCCTGTCAAGGCTGGTCTTTCTACTTGGTCAAAATTTGAAGGGCCAGGAGTTGAAGGAAGGTCAAGTTTTTCTTTTACCAAAATAAAAATTACATAACGATTATTCTATTCGGTCAGACCTACCTACCTATTTGTCTAAATAGACTTGGATAATTTGTGCGCATAATATAAAAGGGGGATTTAAAACAAAATTAACTTTTTAACTGTTAATGTTAACTGCATATAGTATTCACTGTAGTAGGCGCAACAGCGCTTAACCAATTCCCTCTCTGAGGGACAGAAATTGACGGGAAAAACGATTTAAAAGAAGACAAGTTTATTGGAAATGGTGATGGAAAAAAGTTGGAAGTAACACCTGCGAGACTCGTCGTAAGAAATAAAATATGTAATTGCATGCTCTTCATTTCAAACTGCCCTGGTCTCTCTCGTCTCCTGGCACTCCACTCCTGATGGTCACAGGAGAGCGAGAGAGAGAGAGAGGGACAGGAGGGTGGAAGAGCATGTATTAGAATTAGGGTTGAGAAAAGAAATTAAGTGAGTTCATCGTCAGAACTTAAGAATGGCTTTTTGCTACATATATCTCGGATTTGTATGTGTGTAACTGTAAAGGAAAAGGAGGGAAAAAGAATCATTGTGCAATTGAGGAGACTGCGAGGCGTGAAGCGTAATAATGAAACGAAGATATTCAAACTGTTGGAAATTTCAAAGCTATTTCTCTTCTCATTTGGAAAGAAAGAAGATACACACAAAAAAATCCTTCAAAATAATGATTATTAGGTGTTTCTTCTTCCTTCAGCTCTGTAACTCAAGGAAATCAGAGAAACCATGAAAAATTCTGGATGAACTCAGAGTCACATTTGAATTTTGGTACGAATATAAAAAAAAATATGAATATGAATGCATTTCTGTCCTGTATGTACCTCTCTAAGGATACAAAGACGGAGCTCATAAAAATACAATCTATTTCATTGCATTGAGGGAAATAAAGGATATTATCATTACCTTTCATTCTTAGGGATGTTAGTCCAAGAATTTTCTACCATTCCCCCATTTAACATCCCTACCTCCACTTTGACGAGAGGTGATCTCTAGAGTGCAATTATTTTCAATTTTGTATGCTTCAGATACTTGTCTAAAAGTCAAAAATTACAGCTAGGTATGTACATATAGGTTAAGCATTGAGAATAGCATAGCTTAAGAAGCGAAACGATGCATTCCCAATATGATATTACCTACGATTAGTTGTACAATGTACTATGTTTGGTAGATGCTTTAAGAATTGAAGTTGGGTAATTACGTATACCTACACAACTACATGAAGTGTGCTTAGTTAGCTTCCCCATTAATACAAATTGGCAGAGTACAGTGTAGCACTATGTATTTACTCATATACATACAATGAATACAACTCATATCTACATAAAATGCAATGGCACGAGAAAAAAAATTAAAAGCCCCAAAAGTTAGACCGCCTTTAGCCAAAAACTAATAAGCAGTGCAGTGTGTATATTTTTCTTGGCACAAAAAAAACCTCTGATTTTTTTGAAAGCTAAAGCTGTAAATACGTGACGTGGGATTTATTATTATTACTGCTACTACTATTCTATTGTTTCTTCTTTGGAAATAAAAGGCGTTCAAGGTGTAGGATGTCTGAAAATTGATTGTGAAATATGTCCTTTATGATTATTACGGATATGGAGGGGCTAAGCAGAAGAATTGTGAATTTTGATTGATCCACATAAAAATAAAAATAAAAATTCCTGTCCATGAATCACCTCTCACATAAAAAATAATGGACAAATCTACGTGTGCACTCAATTGCAATCAGCCAAAAGATACAAACTTTGCGTATAGAAAGAAATGAACAAGAGAAATCTTACTGTCTGTACTATCGTCGTTTAAGAGGCAAAATGATGCATAGTGACTTTGGATTACATCATTTTGCTTCTTCAATGACGATACGCCTGTGCACTTGCGATCATCAATATCATTGTTAAATCTTCAAGACCACTGCCTCCAGATCTTAAGTACATAATGTATAATTATTATAGAATACGAATGTACCTAGCTATCAATAGTTTTCTACGTCGACGAATTACACGCAGGGGGAATGTGTGACAGTGTGAGCATGCCTGTTCCATGGAAGTGTAGGTTGTAGGTATGTACGATTAAGTTTAACTTGTATTTCCCAAGAGCTTACAGGTGGATGGCTTATCTCAAGGCTTCCTCTTGCGGTCTGGATAGAAATGTTTACAAAAATATAAGAAGATCCGGGGTTAACAAGTCCGTCCTTAAGATGCGGCTTCACCTTCCAATGAGCCAATGGAGATGAGTCTGTGGGCGGCTTGTAAAAACCGAGTACAACCGGGCTCTGTGTCAGTACATTATTGCTTGGCTCTTCACCGGCAGTCCCAGCCCTAGCCCTGAATAAAGATTCTTAAGAAATAGCTACCTATTCATTATGCAGATTACATACAATTTAAAATACTAAAAATACTCTCCCTAGTTCTATTATAGTTAGTCAAATTCTATGCAATTATTTGTATCAAAAAGTATAAAAAAAAGAAGATGTACTACAACAACAACAAAATGAAAACAACAGATTTTTCAGGGTAGTAAATATAAATCACTTGGATTGTTTCCCCGTCCAGCCTTCCGTCCTTCAGTCACTTGACAAAGCAACTACACGATTTAATTTAGTAGTAGGTAATATTAGAGCCAACTTTAAACGTAAAGTATGCAATTTCAATTCAGTCACTAAACACTATGGTTCTGTAGCTGCTATGCATACAAATATGTATGCCTACGTAAGACTGAATGAAAATCAAAAATGTAAATTTGCGGAACATATGGATAGTGCCCAAACTAATGTACGATTGAAATAGGTGGACTGACATATGTATAATCAATGTACCTATAGACACCTACAGCAATACATACAGCTATAGGCCTATAGGGCTTAAATATAAACATGTCTTTCGGTACAGACAAGAAGGACCGACTGAGAGCGAAGGGCCCATGAATGTCCGTCCATATGTTAAAAATTCGGGATTCTGTTGACTCGGGAGGGTGTAGGATTGAATGGAATGAGTGACTGCTGTGCTTTGACTAAACTGCCAGCACTGTACTCCGCGATGAATCTGTATTTACCGACAAGCTATAGGCTCATTTAACTTCCTGAACTGCTCCCCACCCCTGCCCGTCCAACACTATGCTACAAAAATAAAACCCAGGATATAATTATACATAAAGGACAATGCCATGCTCAAGTAAAACGCAAATGTGTGTCTCCTTATGTACCTTCATGCATTATGGATGCCAGACTTTTAGATCAAATGTAAGGAATCTATGGGATGTATGTACATACCTAGGTACAGTGTATTATGCATGTGTATACTTGAACAGGGAAGGTAAAGGGTCTCCGTATTGGGAATAAATAGGTTTTTAGAGGCCCATATGGGACAAGAGATTGGCTCTCCTCAATTGATGATTATTATGACGAGTTGGGATTCAAGAACCACACTCTGGATAACTTGGCCATCTGGTCTGCTAAAGAGAAAAATATTAGGGAGCCGCTTATAATGCTCCACAAACACTAAAAACAGTTTGACAGTACTTACACACATACATGGTATACGCAATTACATAAATTCAATCTTATATATTGTATCTGTACCAAAGTACATACCTACATACCTACATATATACTTTTTGTGTGTATCCTTAGGCACTGTATTTTTGCTTCGTTGTGATTATTTGGCAGCAAATAATTATTATTGCCACTACTCCTTGGATGGTGTGCCAAAACCTCCATTAGTATTAGTCCCTTCTAAATGTAGCCAGAACTGACGATACTTTTGACACTCTGACGGACTTATATATATTATGTACCCTTTGTAATAATTACAACTAATGAAATGAGAAAACATTGCTACTACTCAATTAATGGGAGGCTCTATAACGGTGGCGGCCGCGACAGCAATTGACGGAGCGGAGTCAGTTTTCTTAAAGAATTATAGATTTTCAAAAATAAATGTGTCGGGGTGGCTTCGTAGGAAATGAGTAGGAAGCGAAGAGAAATATAGATATATATTCATCTAACAAAAAAAAATCCGCGAGGATTGCCACAAATGAAATGGCTCTGAGCAGTCCCTCTTAATACGGTGTCTCCGGTTACGGTTCCAGTGACATAAATGCTATTAGGATTATTAGAAATGAGATTGAGCTGTAGCCGTAGTTGTGCTCCATGGAATTCTGTATGGTTGATTCTTTTAGTGGGCTGAGTGAGCGATTGAGACGGGCAGAATGTATCTACATACCTACGCCGTTTGAAGAAAGAATGGAGTATACATATACATATAGGTACAGGCATTGGGAAAACTGTGAGATCTCCTCGAACACTATATAGCTGTAGGAATACATGAGTGAGCGGGATGTCAAGGAAAACAAAACCGATTTTATCGTGGTAACGCGTTCTCATGATTTATGTGGCAAAATCTTTTCAACTTCCCGAGCTGGTTTCCTATTAAGATAATAGATTAATAGGAGCGAGGACGGGAGAGAGAGAGAGACAGAGAGAGAGGGTGGAAGGAAGGAAGGAAGGAAGTGGTTCATGTAGCAAATACCCGCATGCATCCACACCAACTAAACTAACACAGACACACATCTTCTCAACTTAAGTGGATTTGATCATGGTTCCAGTCTCATGTCTACATCTTTCATTTTGTTTTCATAATTAAGAATAATAGACAAAATTTCTCACTGGGACAGTCACTACAGGCTATAGACATTATTCCTTGTGCATACAATGCCATGGTATGTTGCTCGGTCCCTATATACTTATATACTCATTTCCTAATACAATCTCAGTTCATTTCGATTGCATTTCATTTTTTTTATACAATGTACAATTTTGATCGATTAAAATAATTAAGTGAGCGTTGCAGTCAAAGTTAAATAAATATTTGATTTATTCTGCATACCTATACAGATAATGAAGGGCACAAATAATAGAAAAATGCGACATGCCCGTACAAATTACAATACGTAGTATGTACATAATAGGTAGTATGCCATTGCATTGTATAAATTAATACTTCCATTGGTAGCTCTGAGTACCTATTCTCTCATTGTGTATGCCTGTAGAGAGCAGAGGACCCAAACCATGACGAGGAGAGATAGAGAATTTGCGGGAGAATCGGACAGACGCTTTGAAAATGCTATTAGCCATTACGTTATCACAAGACGAAATGATAATTAAATGAGAGCAGAGACTCATTGGCTAAACGTGCCCCTTCATTTCTTTTATCTGCCGTCTCACGACCAGCCACGGTTTTCAAGCTATCTTAATAACACTGGGCTGTATGAACATTTAAATCCTTTAAGAGGCGGAACTATTTGTACAGACTCGTTTCTCTGTCACAGTCACAGCCATCATATATCGGATATAGGCACTTCTGCTCTACAGATAATAAATTATGATTTTAATTATAATCACAATCATAATCATAATCAGGGATCGAGCTGTAACTATACCTACTTCTTTACTGCCCACTCGCACTCTCCTTAAAATAGAAATGTAACTGGTTTAGATGGCTAAAATCTAAGAAATTAAACATTTGTTTCCTTCTAACAACTTGTATCTGTATTAAAAAAGTTAAATGGGGATTTCTACTTTCTACTTTGGATTTGTGCGCGTAAAAGTTGAGAGCCTGGGTCCAGATAGATATTAAAGGTTTAAGATTTCAAAGCCATTCAAATAAATATGATTTATTCCAACTCTGGGAATAATAATAGTAAAAATAAAAATAATAATAAAAGCAAAATTAGACTTGGGAAGATTTGAGGTGACTTTTGATCTCCTTTATGCTAAAATGCGTCGAGGCAGGCTCTCTCTCCCCATGAACATCCTACAATGGTTTAAACTGAGGATCTAAAGCGACGAATTTGGCTGTTGGTTTGAGAAGATAAGAAGTACCAGGAGAGATGGGATGGGACTTGACTCTGAGAGACACACATACAGAGTCAGAGAGAGAGAGAGAGAGAGAGAGAGAGAGAGAGGGAAATAGGGTGAGTTGTTCTCTGGTTATTTTGAGTTTCCGTCGAGTCGGTCGAGTACTACGAAATGGTTATATTATGCACCCTACGAGTAAAAGACCATCTCAAGTATTCATCATCTTTATTATGACACGCTTGGCAGGGAGAGAGAGAGAAAAAAAAACTTTTTTTTCTTCCTCAGTCCTCTCCTTCCGTAGCGTTCCATCATTTCCGGCTGTCGACTGAACTACATGCCTAATTTGTTATTCATCGATGACTCGATTGCCAACCCATGATTAAGTTACCACACTACACAAACTACCCTTCCGCTTCGTTTAATCCCTCTTCCCTATTGTGTCCTAATCGGAGCGTAGTAGGAACGCTGTATCAGTATCAACTACACACGCATCCCATTACCGTCTCAAGTGTCCCCTAAACACACTACTGGACATACATACCTAATCACAAGGTATAGGCACCTATACTACTTCGACACGTTACATGTCCAAAATCCTTGCGTAGGGTGAAAGTGTTTGTAAAAGTTGACTTGCGAGAGCTCCTTTCCTTCACAAGCGCCGTAGTTTGCATAATAAAAGCGTGCCAACAAGGCTCATATTTACATAACTACTCCCTTTAATGTTCCCACTGACACTTTTATCCTGTTCAGCATCTATCATCCATGTTTTATTTGCGGAGTCACAAAAAATTATCTTACTCATTAATACAACTGTTTTGACAACCGCTGCACTGCTTGCATTCAAATCAAGACAGAATGCTTCCCTCTTTTGTAGACTTATTAACTTTGATTTTTTGTGTGTCTACGGTCTTCATTTTTAGATGCATTTTTAATTTAAGGATTAACCTTTTCAAAACGGTAATATACTTAGCTTTGAATGTTTTTGAAAATGGTAATTTGTTGTTCCGACTATTTTGAAAAGGGTAATTTCCATATTTTTGACCTTTTGAAAGTGTTATTACTAGTTTTGACTGCTTTTAAAAAGTGGTATTTACTAGTTTTGACGGTTTTGAAAAGGTGTTATTTACTAGTTTTGACGGTTTTGAAAAGGTGTTATTTACTAGTTTTGACCATTTTGAAAAAGTGTTATTTACTAGTTTCGACGGTTTTGAAAAAGTTAATTCATAGAATTAAACACGTTTGTAAAGCATTCTTTCTATGGTTCCTCAGTTCCTAATAGGTTAAAAAAAATTAGCAAAGACAGAAAAAAAGAATTAGAAAAGAGAAGCAAAATGATTTTGCACATAATTGACGGGGCTACTGATAGTCAAAGGTGAGTGATGGGATGCTTGCTGGTATGGAAAAGCCCTAAGAAATATGAGAATGGCAATCAAAAGGTGAAAATGGGAGAAGATATTTCATGGAACCGGGATGAGAGGGGAAGGAGAAAGGGGAGCCGACAGACAGAGAGATGAATGGAAAGAAAGAAAGACAGGAGAGTAAAAGTAAGTGAAGGCTAAAAATGATGTGACATCCAATGAAATCTCGATGGAAGTGAATCTATTTGTCTCAGAAGATTGACATTGCCTTTGGGAACTTTTCCAAGTTATTGAAAGAGATTATGCTCCTCATCATGGGCTGGTTGTCTGTCCTTCGATTCTACTAAACTGGTTTACCGTTTCACTCTTTCATGGGCTTTCTCCGATCCACTTGCTGCTGCCACTACAACCA
The DNA here is from genome assembly GCA_034695205.1 of Dicyrtoma fusca. Lineage (NCBI taxonomy): Eukaryota > Metazoa > Arthropoda > Collembola > Symphypleona > Dicyrtomidae > Dicyrtoma > Dicyrtoma fusca. Next base: position 13,213 of record JAQFZC010001446.1, on the reverse strand, counting down.
CCATCACCACCACCACCAAAAAACCTTGAGGCGTGAAAGTGGTTGATAGACGTAAAAAAAACTGTGTACTCATCCAATCTCATATGTGCATACCTACATACGACCACTATAGAAATCTTTTGAGGTTAGACTGTTAGACCATGTCTCCGGGAAGATAAGCCATCTCCCCACTCCACTGTCTTTCTATACAAACATACCTAGGTACTATGCCTGTCTCCCTGTCTGACGTCTCTCACTTCGGTTGTATTCTCGGAAAGTCGGTTGTAAAACAATTTTTCTAACTTTGCCACACCAAAACAAGGGACCAAGTGCTTCGTGGGTACGTAACCTTAACGGTTATGCACATATTTACATTTCAATCCTATGTATGTACGTTCTATATGTATGTAGGTGGTATTGTATGCATATAAATACATTACCTACACAGTTTGAGCGAGCATCTCCGACACCGACAATAAATGATGCTCAACAACTCAACACCACCACCACCACCACGAACGCATTTGCATGTGGCATGTAGAGCAGTAATGTAGCCTATGATTACCAAGCCTCAGAGTGTATATCAGTAAAATGTAACTTTGTACACTAAACTATCAAATTGTAGGATTGAAATTTCCACTCCCAAACTTCATATCAATAAAAGTGTCTGTGTGAGAGGGCTGAGTTGAAGTGAGTGTAAAAATGTTCCAGGTCCCCTTTTCTTTTTCCAACAATTTACGGACTCATGTAGCATGTGCCGGGGCTGTATTTCTGTATCCATGTCAAAGAGGATCATATTCGTAAAATATGTAAAGTAGATTCCAAGTCTACCGTTCCCATGGTACATACATATATGCATATGTACATACATATCTGCCTCGTCCAGACATTTGTAGGTATAGCTACCTACATACATAGTTTCTCTAGAACTCTAGACTCGTCTCGCTGATACGAGTCGACTTGATTTTTATGACAAGGTTATTTTTTTTCTGGGTCTAAAAAGGATGAAGGATGAAAATAGGAGGAGTGACGAGAGTGTAATGAGTTGTCATAAAGAGCCTCAGGAGATGCGACACTTACTTTATCATCTACTGCACCAAGAATTATTATCTCGTCAAAAGCAATTCAGATGTGGTTATGTGACTGGTGGATTGTGGATTGTCAGGATTATTCTGTCCCGCCGCCACTTCTTCTTCTACGTTCTAATATGTATGTACCTATGTGTGTATGTATCTCACAGTCAATACAAGACAATTTCCCATACAAGCCAACACAAAACAGAAACTCCGTCAATTTATCATCAGCTTCCTTCTCTCCCTCCGAGTTCCCTTGACCGTACATACTACGTCGGTTGGTAATTATATTATTATGTAGTGTGTATGGGAAATAGCAGGGTGTCATCCATGGATTTCATTTTCAATGTAGATTTGAAAGAGTTTTTATGAAATTACTCTCTTGCCGCGATACTTTAGTCCCTCTACCTCCTATAATCCATTTAACAAGTCGGGACTTTATGATTCATAAGTAGTTTATGATCAGCCGTATTGTGATTATTGTTACACGTTACAAGCTACAATCCAATGCTCTAATGGACTCACAGTAATGCAGTGGAGTGGCTCCGTGCCGAGGAGTTGTAAACTTTGCAGACTGGAGTATGGAGAGTGCTCTTTCAACTTTGCGTGCTTCAGACGCCAGACAGACATGCCTATTAAGCATCTATGTATGTAGGTATTCAAAACTTTTAAGGAGACAGAAGCCAGCATCGATTACAGTGACAGAAGAAAGGGCCGCTGTCCCCGTACTGCCACTGATACAATAAGCTCTGCAAACATAGAAATGGACGCCAGCCTCCAACTGTTCCGGCTCTTGAAGGTGTGAACAAGACTAAAAGCTGAAGGTAGTGCGGCCAGTTTTGTGTCAAAATGTGTTGACACAAAATACGAATAGGTACATACATATATGAGGCCCTGGCAATAAAATTGTGTTTTTTCCAGTCGCCTATACTAAATTAGTCAATAATAGAATTGTGGAAATACCAATAGTTTTTATTCACACTTCTATTTTTCTAACAATTCAAATGTAACTTGCTAAGCTCTCAGTCTAGCCTTAGCTCAAAGAATTAGGCTTACAGACCAGAGATAAAAATATAATTTAAGGAAAATAAATTATACCTACTGTCTACCAGTGCTTAAAGGTGACCCTAAAGCTGTCTAGGGTAAATGACGGCAAATAGTACTAAAATAAAGACCCCTACCTACTCGATTAACTTCTTCATTAAGTATTCTAATGCGTGGCTTTGGCACTTTGGCTCCTCTGGAGTCCATTGCTAGGTCACAAAATTCCAAAAGGTATGTATTTGTTCTGCATCGTTCCATTACCAGTATTTTATAATATTGTCGCCGTTTTACCCTTCTGCCGTCTTAAAATTAAAAAGAAAAGCATAGAGACGCTAGATAGAGGAGAATATCCAGTAATAAAAATAAAATGATCAATGTACGGAAGAGGATTAGGAGCACTCCAGTTATGTCTAGTATATTTCGTACTCGTCATAATGGCATAATAAAATTCGGTCCAGTCGGCAATGGAGAATATTGGTTGTGCAGTGTGAAGGATACGGAGTAGGTCTACCATTTGTAGGTACCATTTGTACAGAGACAGAGACAGAGAGAGAGCATAATAAAAAGTGTACCGGATTTTAGAGTTACGGCAGATAAAAATGCTAATCTCGTTTGGCGTTCATGGATCTTGACTTGAGTCAAGACGAAATTATATGGAGTGTAAAGAAAACATTCACAATGCAATGGTAAGGTTGATTCTGATGTCTGACTAGAAATTTTATTAATATTTTTTTGGCATAAGCATTTGGACGGAGTTACGGCTAAAAAAATTTGCATTTTTCTCTGTATCGAAATGCGATCCCTTCAGACTTCACCTACGATTACGATCCATACAGTACCTAGGTCTCTGTACATCAGTTTGTAGGCCAATACAAGCTGGGAATAGAGAAATTGAGGCTTAAAATTAAAGTTTATAGTCCACATGGTCCATGGACCATGAATACAGGAGAAACTTGAAAAAGCAGTAGACACTGAATCATCATCACCTCAAGTCCTAGTAGCTACCAAGGACGTCACTGCGAGGGATCCTATTTTCGTATGTTCATCATACGCAGATGCAGGAGACCAATGTATATTCTATATTAATGATCCGCTTGATTTCCTATCCAATCTCATCTTTTACTCTCTGCACCTGACTCTGATCCCGAGAGAAAATTCGGCATGATTTAGAGAAAAAAAAGAGAGCCAAACTCACCCTCAGTCATTCCAGCTTTCATTTAATCGAAAAAAAGAGACTATTATGTAAGCTCCCGTGCCCATGTAAAGTCCTTATAACACACAAGCGGGGGCCCAGTCTATGTATTACTAGGCACTCCGGCTACAGGCTATAGAGACAGGAAAAGATAAAACTATAAAACTCCGTTTGTCTTTGATACTTTGGTTTGCTTTGGTTTTTGATTTACTTTAGTAACTTGGGAAGAGACGCATAACAAGCACAATCAATAAATCAGCCATGTGAAACGAGACTGGCTTCGCTGTCGCTACTAATTCTAATTCTATCGACTATCCGAACTGGCTGTAAAGCTGTGAACTGCAGTGGACTGTATTTATGTAAGGTAGGTATAGATGCATAGGTAGTTTAATACGGCGCCTGATCCTATAATAACAAATAAGACTACGCTTTGTCTGTATTTGGAACATTTTGATTCATGTTACACACGTATACACTTGTAGAGTGAGATGAGACAAATGGTTTGCTGGGCAGTGCAACTCAAGATTATTGAAATTTATTTAATTTAATTCAAATTTAAAATCATAGCAATGTGCTACCGCAAATGCTTCTAAAAAGCGTAGCATCTACTTGATTGTATGTATCTTGTACTTGAGTAAAGATAAGTGACATCCTCTATGTGCATGTACAAAAGGTATCATTTTTAGATTTTAGATTTTGTAGGGACTCGGAATATGATGTAGAAGGAAGTCTATATATGCTGTTTGTTAATTGGAATTCATAAGTAAGTGAGGCGAGTTGAACCCTTTTGAAGGATCAGCACCCTTCCTTTTGTCTGGAATAACTGTGTTATTCAATTTTTACGCTTCGAGCTTCGGTATAGTTTGGTTGCAAAGGAGAGAAGAAAAAAAAACGAGAGGGACGATCGGAGCTGGGCAAATAGATCATCGTCTGGAGCAAATCGAATTAGAGAGACGGAGTAACTCAACTCCCAAAACCAACTACCGAGGAAGGACGAGACGAATCAAAAAACCAACCTGTGCTTCCGCAGAAAAGAATACGTGCTCGGAATACATGGAGTCACATACAGATTTGTATCAGATCATACAAACATGACTGAACTGGAAGCGTAAGCAATGTTGAATCATTCTTAACGTGTCAGTAGCGATTTGGATGCCTTTTGCTTGTATATTTACAGCAACCGAATTTGAGTTTGACTACTAAGCAACGTCAACTATAATAAGCTGTAGTCAGTCACAGTCATCCACTTAAATATATAATTAATTAAAATATAGAAATGATTTTAATATTTTAAAAAAACGAACTACAGACACATTCGGTGGGTTTACATAATTCAATTTAAAATTACACAAGAAGTATTCATCTTATCTGTATAAGTAATGCCATCAAAATTATTCTCTAATTCTTTCCCAGGCTTTTCTCACCCAAATGATACTTTTGCCCTCCCTGGAATTCCTTCCATAATTCCTTCCATTCCAGCAAACGGAGAAGCTTAGCCAAATATAAATTTTGGCAAAAGCACACTCATACGATCTACTGCATACAGTGACAGGGAGGTAAAGTACATAAAAAGAGAATGAAAAAAAAAACTAAAATAAATGGAGATCTAAGAAAAGCTTATCTTTCACGTTTGCCACACCACTTTTGAATTTGGTATGGAAATCTGAATATCTCCTATTTCAAATCTATATACCCAAGCACCTACTTTTACTACTTTGCTATCCAGACGCCAAATATACATACGGCGCCCGTATCTCTCTTTTCCCTCATCCCTCCCCTTATAATATGTACCAACATACATACAGGAGCACACAAGGCTCAAAAGTAAAAAAGAAAGATTTGAATTTTTAGAAAGGCAAATCCATATGAGAGCTTCTCATTTTCGTCTATAGTCCGTACTTTGGAGGAAAGTTTATGTTTATTGGAGCTCAAGACACATCCCATACATACCTACATATTTCATCTCATATGCATACTCTTTTAACACCAAGTGTAGAAAAATTAGCTTTACTACAAAGCCAGCAAGAAGAAGAGGAAGAAGAAAAAAAATAAAAACCTCGAGAGAAACTTGGAGAGTGTATATGAAAAGTGGAAAGTGGAAAGTGGAATAAAGATGATTTTAATAATTTCTCTGAATACATCTACGATCTCTGTCTGTCTGGCTACGTAAGTGTGAGGAAAGAAGGAGGGAGTTTGGGATACTTGAATTGATATCACCATCTAATGTATCTGTAGCGGCGTAGGAGATGATATGATATGATCATGATATGCTACTCTGTGCACCCAGCTGATATGATCCGACTTGAAATATACAAATAGAATGAATGTGTCTGCAGTTTTCAACAAAAGCACACCACCCCTTTGACTTTTTTCCGTATGCATACTGCTATATTCCTGCTATACCTATATCTCTATCCACAAAATTCTTACCTACTTATCTACATCTACTACATAGACAGAACTGGGACTTGGGACGAGTTAAGTAAAGTAAGTGAGTGCATTCAATTCAAAGGATATCCATGGATGATAAGCGAAAAGAAAAAAAAGGTTTTCCAAAGAAAATCCAATTGAGAAGTTCTCATATGTATGGACATAGGTAATGCAAGGGTATACTTTATATGGTAAATGGGGCTATACTATCTATAGGAAGTAAATGTGTTCGTCTTGTAAGTAAGACCAGTTTAGTTAGACCAGAGACCAGCACCATAGCCGGACGGACGAAAAGAAAGGCGTCTTTCGCCTTGATATAGTATCCATAGTGAATCAAGCCACGTGATAATGGTAGCTAACTATCTCTATGTACATACGACCCAAGTTCTCTACTGATTGTGAGCCAGAGCATATTATGTATATGCATATGGCCATGGGAGCCTAGAAAGGAAAAAAGGAGACGTGGCAAATTCCCCACTTTTACTTTTATCAATTTGTCAGGGTAGCTTTCAAACGAATTGCCGTAGCATTGGATTAAGCTCTTGCTAAACGGTGGTGCTAGTTCTATCTTACTAAGAGAGAGACACCGTGAACATATATATCTACTCCGAGTATCTCATCTCTTCCAGTTCCCGCTTCCAGTTTTTAGTTCCAGCGGAGTGCAGTAGTGCAACAGCAAAATATCAAATAATACGTCGACATCATAAAACAATTTAATCCTCCTGTCACTTTCAAAGGCCTGCCTGATAAATGTGGTCAAATCTCTCTACTTTCTTTCCTATTAATGCCATCCACTTTCCCTGCCAAGCACTTCAACTCCTTTCCCTCCAATTCTCTTTCTCGAGAATGGCTCACTTAGAAAAATTACTGGGGCAAGGAAAAGGAAGCCGTTTAGGGAGCTTATTGCTTTAAGTTTGTACGGATGGCTGCATCTGTGAGCAGTCTACATACAGAGATGCTAACATTTTGACTAGGGATGTACATACATATACATATGGATAACAAGCTACTGACAGTAGAGTACAGCTAGAAATGATTATGGGTCAAATTCTGTTAAAAGTTAAGAGGTGTTTTGTCCGACTTATAAAATAATTATATGCACTTTACACTCCTATTGTATATTGTGTGCCTAAATTGAATTTAAAATGTGAGTACCAAAATAAAAGAATTTATAAAAACCAACTCCTGTTGCTGTCCTTGGGAGCATGTATTCAGACTAGGATATTTATTTAAACTTGAGACTAGGAAACAATGGTGGGATCAGCTAGGTATTATATATTATAGTAAATTATCATAGCTTAATTAATTAGTAGGTATATTATGACTTGCAAGTTTACATCTAGATAAAACCTTTAATTGTTTTTGTTTTGGGGATTCAGTACATTTTGCGAGACGATACAGATGCTGCATGGCGATGAGTCATCTTGTGTGGGCAATTATAATTCATATTCTATCAGTGTTTTTCTGTTTTTACGATTAAGGATTGACAAGAAGCTTATAGCGTTTCATACAATTTTCCCCCTGGATCTCTCTCAATGGTTATAAATGTGTGTTCTATTTTTGTTCTGCCCTTCCCACACAGACTATGAATGTTTATATAGTTATACACTAGTACTTGAGTAGGTAATTAATGGGTAATTAGTATTTACTGTTTAGTACTGGAGAGTCTAACGTACTTCAACTGATACAGTGGTGCTGTAATTACACATGCTTATAATGGATGACACAAGAAAGGGAGTTACGTCCATAGTAAGCTCATCATCATGATCATGAGGAGCGGGAGCACAGGTTAGAGTTCATTTGAATCGGATGGGACTCTGTTGCGGCTGGGATGAGTAGGAGAGTCCCAGCGGAGAGCGAACTTTCTCACTAGAACCATTGGATGGGGAGATGATGGGCGAGGTAGATGAGCCGGAAACGACACTCATTCGTGGGAAAGGTGCGTTGCTGTTGGATGAAGATGTATTATTTTGAGCTTCATAGGCTGCCATAATGGCGGGGGTGGGGACGGGGATCCCCGCCGTTTGATTCATGTACGCAATAATTCTTCTCAATTCTTCCAGAGCGTTAGCCTGCATCAAGATGTAGTTTTTGGCGAGGAGAAGTGTGGCGATCTTGGACAGCTTCCTCACGGAGGGTGAGTGAGCGTAAGGGATGACACTTCGGAGCTCATCGAGAGCATCATTCAAGTCATGCATCCGCCGACGCTCTCGAGCATTGATACTCAGCCGCACAGTCTTTCCCTGTCGATTCTTCTTGGATGAGGAGCCTTTCCCGGAAGAATTCTTGGCTCCCACCACGACTTTGTCATGAGGTCCTCCAACGAGCTCCTTGGGTCGATTATTCTCATCAGACTCGGTCGGCTTCACTCCACCGCCGCCGCCACCACCTCCACCATTCGGAATGGGACTATTTAGATAGCGCTCCGATATCCGCTCACTCCGTGATATATAGCTCTCACTATCGCTCCCACCACTCCCCGACGACCGCTCCCGTCCCACGTCCAACTCACACTTCGAGTCCTCACAGTCCGATAGTGTCCCACCGTCCGAATTTATGTCATTCCTCGAAATCGACAATTTACGATCCACATGACTGCCACTGAAGGGATCCTCACCTCTGTCCAGACTCAGCGCCACTTTCGCCAGAGGATTCCCACCCGCTCGACTTCCCGTGTAGGGATGATATCTCGTTGGATGGGACGGCGGTGGGGCTGGGAGCGGGACTGATGGCTGGGATTGTTGACCTGAGGGGGGCGGGGGCAGCGGCGGGGGTTGTGGGAGCTGCTGTTGGGACGGCTGCTGGGAAGAGTCTGAGAATGCAATTGGGCTGGAGTGGTGGGGATGCTGGCCGTGAGAAACAATGGAAGTTAAATTTGCATACATTGAAGATGCACTCTGAGGTCCTAATTTAGTCACATGAGACGCTCCACTCGATCCTGAGCTGTGGTGTCGAAAAGCTGAGTTGCTCGAGGCGGCAGCCGCCGCAGCAAATTCTCGGAAGTGTCTGTGTTGCTCAAGGAAATCTTGGGGTGGCTGCATCCCCCCTTGCTTCCCATCCGACAGATTATTTCCACCCCCGTGGTGCTGATGATGACTTATTAAATCACTAATTGTCATCAAGGAGGACTGCGTGTAAGGAATCGTGGGGAAAGCTTCCATGTTTCCCGGTAATCTTGTTAGTCAAAACAGTTAATTCACTGACTTGTAGATTAAGTAGCTCTTTCCCTCCTTTTTATTCCCGCTTAATTTTACTGATGAACTAGTTCCAGCTCCATGATTAGAACACTTTTCACAATTGGGTGTAGCATTTAATCCTGCTATTTAGTCCTGCACTCTTTAAACTGTAGAAACTCGAACAGATAAGTGTTAAAAGTCTGTGGATTCGTAGATAGAAGGTCACAGCACGAGTCCCGTATGGGCTGATAGTGTGTTGCTCGACAGACTGCAGGGCTGACTAAGTTGGATGAAAGAGGAACGGGAGTGACAGAAATGGAGAAAAGAGTCACTCAACACGTGGAATGGGAATGGCTGAGTTGTGACGAGAGGAAAAATAAAATAGAATTTTGTGCTTAGTGACTCTTCATAGGAAAGTATCGGGTGAAAGTCTGGGGAAGCTTAAAGCTGATAATCGTTTCGTGTCTTCAACTAAAAAGTTGGTTTTAGACGTGGGCTTAAAATGTATCCAGTCAGAATAGAGAACAGAGCGGAGCAGCGCAGTTTCCTCGCTGGTGAAATAAATCCGGCTGTTTTGGGACGGCTTTCCAGCTCACGACCAACCAATTACAAGCCCCTCCCTCCTCACTTCCCCAATTTAACATGCATTCACAAGGTCCCAACTCCACTCTGTCTCTCGTCCTGCACTCTGCCCTCCAGTATACACAGATCTACATACCTACTATGAAACCCATGCTAACTAGTCCACCAGCAGCGAGGAGGTGCAGCATCGAGGCTTTTCTCCTACGCTTAACAGTTCAACGGCATTCGATTATGTGTCAAGTTTTCTTACATCCAAGAACTGAGTAGGTATGTACACCTCCACAGCACTTCCTCACACGTCTTACGTGACCAAACTATTTTCTCTCTTGCCTTCCCTCCACTTTCTCCAACATTCCTTCTAAATTTCTTGTAATAATTCTACATCCAGTACTTTGCTTTGTGAAAGCTCCTTGTTTTAGCCGAGTACGTGGAAATTCGTTAGTAAAACTAACACTGCGTGGGTAAGGGCCTTTGCTCATAATTTTTATTGTACTGGGATATTACTATGAGGCACTTTAATAGCTCCGATTCAGCGTGTCTGTTTGATTGAAATAGTATTGAAATTTGTGATATTTTCCTTCCGGTTCTTTAGGGGTCTTCCGTACATTAAGCAATGGCAAACAACTTTTTGTTATAACTGTTGTGTTACATTTTTTTAAATATCTTGTTTGCCTTTATAAAAACGTCAAAATTGAACAGTTTCTAAACCGTATTACATATAATACATATATGACGTAGCATTTGGAAAGTCTCTTATATTGGAAAAAAGAGAAATAATAATTATTTTTATTAGATTCTTTGGGTTTTTGTACTTTCTTTCCTTTTCTAAACAGTCGTGTTTCTAACACAAAGTTCTGTTGGCGCTAATGATTCCGTGGCTGTTGAGCGTAACAGTAAACAATCCAATGAAGCCAATGGAGCTAGAAGGTGTATCTTGTTAAGGAAAATTACATTTGTATGTTAGTCTCATTAGAGTTGGTGTGGGTGAGTGTGGGAGAGAAGCCCGTCACATGGACTAATTCAATTCTCCCCACCACAAAGTTGACTTGGCGACGTGCTTGGAAACCCCAAAGATCTTCAGATTGAGTTTGTGACAAACTTCATTGTTCGCACGACTTAAGTGGTTTTCTCATCTTCTCCCTTCATCCGCATCTTCCCAGACATATATATACTTACTCCTGTAATTTCCACCACTCTCAATCACATCCAATTACATTTCCTACAGATTTAACACGATGTAGCCAACCGTCCTAAAACTTCCCTCCATTCTCCTCCTTCTCCTCCTCAAATCTTCCTCTGACTCTCGCGGTACGCATCTTAAATGGTTTTTTGTTTAGCTTGCTGGATACTGTCCAGTTTATATTTTATCTTCATGAGACAGTAGAGTATTTCCCCCATTATTTGTATATAATTTTTCAAATACACCAGAAACATTTTAAAACCGTACATACAGAATAGCTCTATCACATATTCCTTATAAAGATAGAGTTCACATGAGACTTGTACCGCCGTTGCTTCTGGACTTTAGGAGTGGTGTAACTCAATAATAATTAGTTGCTTACTGCATAGAATTAATTAGCCTCCGATTATTAGCACAAGCAACATACTACACACGTATCTTGCTTTCACAGATTCTTATCATTTTCTCATTAGAAAGTACCTACCTATTTCGTTAGAATAAATTGAATAATCCCCTTGTCATACTTTGTTTTAGTGCCGCTGCAACTGTCTTTGCTACCAATACAATGTACATATAGATGCATTTGTTGCACTAAAAAATAAAATACAAATCTGAGTTAATAATTGAAGAAGGCTATTTCATTTGTACTTGTAGAGTTTAGTAAATCTAGAAATGAGGCACAAAACAGTCGGCACCTGTAGAGTAGTACTTCATCGACAAGGAGCTCAAATAGGCATAAATGCATACATGCTTTTGCTTCCTGCGTTTAAACAGAGGGGCTAATTCCATCTGTACGGATTGAAGGATAGGGAGGGGACAGAGACACCGAGGCACGTGGATGAGTAATATGTTTTGGAATACGTTTTAAATTGAGTGAGCCGAGTTGAAAAGGTATGTGTGTCCCTGTTGTGTACTGCGGAGGTGGACAAAGGCGACGAAAGTGCAGTCTGTGCGGACAACTTACAGATGATGATAATGAGTCTTGGTCGTGGAGATGGATTGAAGAGAGGCACATACGGATTGTGATTGAACATGTTAAAATCCCTTTTGTATAAATCAGTGGAATCACTGAGTCCATATGGCCCCATTGGATCCTGACTGTTTTCATTGTGAGTGTTGGTGAGTCGGACCATTTGGTTCCTGGCTATTGGGGACTCGTCTAAATCTAATGAAAAGCTCGCCATCACCACTTGGACAAGTGCGCGTACTTATTATTTTTTCATTGAGCAGGTCTTTGGGGAACCTGAACCCTTGTGCCATATGGCTCTCTAAATTCTCTACCTCCACTTGTCATCCCGAAGAAGCACAACCTGCTTAATGTACAGTTAATCATCTCAATTCATATGTACTTTTGAACATCCACTCTCCAGCCCCTGGAAGATCATAAAAAAATTGTGTTCCTATGACCAACCATGATACAGTCGACATACTAAATGGACGAATGCTTTCCTATATGGACCTATAGGGTTCCAGCAGCAATTGTGAAGTTTATACAGACACGCAACACATTTAATCTGTAATAATAATTGCATTAACAAATATGCAACTAACCCTAGTTTGCAATTCATTTGGTACTGTATTTACATACGCGCTATTTTTAATCCATGTATTTTAAAGCACAGAATCTAGCAAAGTACATATTTACAAAGCTAACCATTTTTTCCATGCAGTCCCTATACACAAGTATACTCTACCAAACGTATATCATGTGGAACCCAGTTCAATGCCAATGAGTGCACATAGATTTCAGATAGTTACAAACGCATCATTATAATGCGTTTTCAATAGTTTTGAGTGGATCGCACTGATGACCTACACATGGGGCCCATGTCAATTTCCTATCCTTCCGAGCATGATGCGTTCACAACTGTCAGAAACCCATCCTAATGATGCCTTCTTAACCATCGTAATTGGATTAGCTCCTTTGAAGGATGCGTTCGAGATAAGCTCTTTTGGTAGACCGTAGGTTTAAATTCAATCATTTTAGTCCCATCTTTTACAGTGCAGAAGTTAATCATTTCGAAACGGTGCTGTATCTTGTTTTAAAGCTTTTTGAAAACGTTAATATCTGGATTTGACCTTTTTGAAAATGTTAGTTACTTGTTTCGCCTTTTTGAAAATGTTAGTTACTTGTTTTAACCTTTTTGAAAGTGTTGATTTCCAGCATTAAACCTTTTTGAAAATGGTAATTTCTAGTTCTAACGTTTTTGAAAATGTTAATTTCTATTTTTAATCTTTTTGAAAATGTTAGTTACTTGTTTTATCCTTTTTGAAAATGCTGATTTCTAGTTTTGACCGTCTTGAAAAAAGTTAATTTGTAGAATAAACACATTTGTAAAGCACTCATTCCATGGTTTCTCAGTTCCGAATGGGTCATTGAAAACACAGCCTACAATAATATCAGTATCAAGTAACTCCTGAAGCACTGATACATCATTCCACGTATGTAATTGATACAAAATTTAAAGGGAAAGCAGCATCTATTTCACCAAAAGCCGTGTTACGCATGCCTTCAGAATTCTCCCTTCCTTGGCATTGACTAGTACGCCTACATTTT
>JAQFZC010001445.1:0-30135 GCA_034695205.1 Dicyrtoma fusca | reverse complement strand
AGTGCTCAGCGGATCTAGATCTACACCTTCTGGACCTAAATTGTGTCTGTCGTAATGATCAATAAATAAAAAAAATAAATAAAAAAATAAATACTTGTAAAGCTGAAAGTTTGTAATGGTCTTTAAGTTCCTTTATTTTGATAGAAGGCTAAGAGCAGAATATTTTTCTTCTTTGCTACTTTATTTATTTTGAATTACTAGAATTAGACTGCAGATTACTTTTGAACGTGCAGGTGAGGCACCCAGCACACATTAAATCAATGAACGATGGGTGAAATGGCTGTAAACATGAAACCAACTTTAGTTCCCATTGTTCGTGATCAAATGCAAAAACTGCTCGTAAGTGTCTGCAAATAGCAGTATAGAGAATAACCCATAAGTTGCTAGTGCTCAATAAGAAGCAAAACAAAGTATTTTTGATATCTTTACAAGACGCGCGTGCTTGTGGCCGCTTAACAATAGCAAATGACGTTTTGAATGCCTGTAGAAATGCAGACATTCGACTTTGCAGTTTGGATGAGGAAATGTAATATGTATGATGTGCTAACGAAGTGGATGCCCTGTAAAAATACAAAGACTGACTATCAGTAGGGAGGTTGTGTTGTACCCAGGCACTTTGAGTTTGAGGTTGGGAAAAAAGAGATCGATTACTTCTGGTCTTAAAAGTAAAATGATAGACATGTTATTTAGTTTTCGGGCTTTAGTAGTCTACCCGTCCTGTCCCGGTCCTCCTTGTGTTTTTTTTGCGTGCTGGATGCCGTGCAAAGAACTCATTGGGATTGGATTCAGATTTTAATGTCACGTAGAACACGAGAATGAGCGTGAAGAAAATGTTTCTTGGATTTTTATTGCAATTGATTACTCCCCCTGTATCTCTATGATACAGCTAGAGCTAAATAAAAAATCTTGTTCAGTCCTTATAACTCATCATCATCGATTTTCATTCCTATGCCCATTAGTAATAGAATCCCAAAATATACATGTAATTTTATGAGTGTATTTACTATTTGTACCACTTAAATTATGGCTTTGGCTTATTAATTTATTGAAGATTTGCTCCATGGCAATATTTCATAATGTGACAAGTTTTCCATTCTAAATGATTATTTATTAACTTGTTTTATTTATTGTCGTGGTCAATAAAACGATAATGTGCCAACGTCGTTTTTTTTGCTTTTGTATATTTACCTACCCCTGTAACAGTAGTAATCGATTAGACCGCCTATTTATTATCGGGTTGATACTCAGATATAGGAAATGCATTTGACTTCGAAGCAAGGGGGAAGTCCTTTTTCAGAGTGAATGACATTAAATAAAGTAGTGTTTGACGTAGGTTGTTTTTATGTTAATACGGATATTCCCAATAATAATTGGATTCTATGAAACGTGGATGTCATGCCATGCTATGGTTCATGGGGTTCTTTTGGTTTGAATTAAAATATTTTATGTGCTACATGTTAGAATTTTGGATGGATTTGGATTTGGATCCATGTGGATTTAGAGAGTAAATTAAATGATTGCTTTTTCGTTTTATCTTTTATGGAAAACTATTAGTTGTGAGTTGTCCCGAAAGTTTTTTGACCTACGCACTGTACCATCATAGACTTTGTTTAACCCGGCGGAGTGAGTGGTGGTGGTGGTGATGGTGGCGGTGGTGGTGGTGGGTTGGAGCCAAGTATGTCCGGGCAGGGATTGAGTGAGTCAAAGTGAAGTGAAAGAAATGGATGGGGGAAAGTTTGAAAGGTGGCTAAAGTTTGCTTTCCCTATCGGCTGAAGATGTCGAAGGACTTTCTCCTCCGCGGCTCATGTGAACAGGAACAATCATGGTTGTGTTCAGATGGGTCTTATTTATTTTTATTCTCTAACTGGGTAAATCGAGGAGATGACTTTGTTGTAAAAGTGCAGGGAAGGCGAAAGGAAAAGTTTTATCGTTCCTCCTCAAGAGTGAGTGCGAAGTTGCAAGTCTTTCCCTTCTATCAGTATATGCCTATATGGATGGACCCTATGCGCGTGGGTGTACTAACTTCTGCACATAGTAAATAAATGATTTTTTTATGTGTGGTGCAACGAAATATGTATTGGCTTTTATTACGTATTATATTTGGGGCCTTCCAATTATGACTTCATGGGACTTCACATTTTTGGAAATGTGTAATTATCATGCTTTAGCCGTTTTACAATTGTAATTATCATGTTTTCCCTTTTGTGAAAGTCCTAAATATTACCGTTTTCACTTTCTGAAAAGTTTCATTTCAAATTTTCCTTTTTCGGAAACATTATTTCAACTCTTGTCCTATGACGTAATATTTGGACGGATCCTTTGATAGATTCGCTGGAAGTACATCACTACGATCTACATTGCATTTCTTTAAGCACACTTCATCTATATCTACATACCTGCCATACCCATATTCTGTTTCTATTTTCCATGTACAGTTTATATTTCTATCTTGCATGGAAATTGAAAGAAATCCCTAAATGTGCCGACCTGTTTAACCAGTTACACTCCGGTATACTTTTAACTGCCGTATAAATTTTATTTAGGATTTTTATTACTAAACTATCTGTATAATTTGTAGGTAACTCTAATTGGTGTCCAAACTTCATCGTTTAATATCAAAATGATGAGCAGATTACAGATCTGAAATTCTTTTTTGAACTTCAATACAGTGTTCAAAGTTTAAATGTTTTGAAAAATGCTAAAGAGAACATGAAAAATCAATTTTTCATGCAGAAATGTTGGACTAAAGTTCAATATACATATTTCGATGAGTCCATATATTTCCTATTCTACTTGCGATTAGCTTTAAAGTGGTGCATTACACGTCTCGGGTGGACGTAAGTTACCGGTTGCAATATTGATTCGAAAATGTTTGGTATTTGAAAAATTCGGAAATGTAGAAACAAGTGAGGCGACTTCAACGAGTTAGAAAAACCATTCTATTCACATATTTACTTAGAAATTGGCTGGTGTTTACCTAGGTACGTAGGTAGGTACATACGGAAGTAAGATTTTTTTTTAGACAATAGCGTACATTTTTTTGGAAAGCTCTTAGCACGATCAATAAAATCTAAAATCAAACCCCATTCTCAGTTGTAATGGAATTTTAGTGGCCAGTGCAGTGCCATATAAAGATTTTTCTGTATTTTAGTATTTGATGAGAATAACGAAAGAATCGTCCTTAAAGAAAAAGTGAGACGAATGCACTTACTCCTTCACGGTGCTTGTACCTCGTACGGCATTCTACTGTTCACTGTCCAACCGGTGGATTTTTCGTATTTTTGCAGCAATACAATCCTGTTGGATTGTCTTGGGAGTGAAGTGAAAAATCATGTTTTCTCTTAGGCCGTAAGAATTGAAAAAGCCTTTATTCTCATTGTCCACAGGGAAGATTGCTCTTATGTTTTTGTAAAAAGAAGTTACCACAATTTTTTAGGAGGGAGAGCAGTGAGCATAATATAAATGGATTTAGGAAACTTCAACAAGAGTTTTACGATCAACTTTTTTATTTTCTTGTCTTGGAGCTTGAAGGGAGTCCAACGTAAGTGACGAAGGACGAATAGGGAAGAAAGAATAAAAAAAAAAACAAAAAAAAAAGAGAAAAAAAAGAAAGCATGGAAGTAAAAGTATCATGATAATTTTTTCGAGTCTATTCTGTATCATGGAATGAAATTAGGTTGTGTAAAGAATAGCTAAGCGGAAGCTGTAATTTAATATTATTCTAATGTTAACATTCCAAAACTCTTTTTTTAGCGAAAAGTTGGTGAGGTAGGTAGTAGGTAGATAGGTAGACTACATGAGGGAAAGCTATATACATAGAAAGGTGCCTAATACCTACTTTCGAAGACCAAGTTAAAAGCAGAGACGAGCCAGGGAACAATGTGTGGAAGAGGGTAGCATTAATAGTGGGCTAAATCAATGTAGAGGAATAAGAATTTATGCGTGGAGGCTTCCAAAGAAAAGTTTTTTTTAGGGTTAACGGAAGTTCTTTGAATCTCAGTAAACTGTCATGTTAATCCCACATTTAGCATTCCTTCCAGGTTTCCAGCTTTTAATCACGTAGGAACATTCTATGCATTTTTGATTTACACGACCGTCCTACACATCTATTGGTTCGGTATGTAGTGTGTGTCTGTGTGCCTGTGCGTAGCCCAATTTATTCCGGGAGTGTAGTAGTCATGTGTGTATACACTCCTGCACCTGATAAAGTAACGCTTGGTTTAGTTTTGGTCCCTAAAACTTTTTCCGCTCCTTTTCTACCTCATATTTTAGGCATTCACCACTCAAAACCTTTGTGTGACTTGAAGCTTTAGGATGCAATTTTCCATGAGCTCTATATAAGGCACATTTGTAGTGGAGGACGAAGAAGACCAGGAAAGAAAAAATATGCATGGGTACGCAAATAATATTAAGGCTTTCTCTCTCTCTCTCTCTCTCTCGCAAGATAACTTCCACCTTCTATCACCTTCCAAGTCTACCGTCCTTTCGGCAAGGAAGGCTGCTGCCTCTGCCAGTCCTTGTACACAAACAGACTCGTGAAGCCGTAAAAGATGGAAATAAAATGGATAATGTTGGTCCCCCCATTAGTGGAGGAAATCAGGAAATCGCTGGGTTGAATTGTTGCTGAGTTGCTTGGGAAGTGTGGAGTGTGTGGATGATGCAAGTCCAAAAGATAACATTATGCTAAAAGTTAATGTATGAAATGGGAGGTAGGGAAAGTTATTAGCTGAAAGCAGTTGCGATTTAGATTTTCCTTTCGCATAAGTCTTGTGGGAAGGAGAGTGAGAGAGAGAGAGAGAGAGAAAGAGAGAGTGGGACTTCTTCACATAGTCTGTAGTATGTTATCCTCGGCTTCCTTTAATTTGTACAGTTTATTATAACAGGGAGTGTGGCATAGATTGCTGGGATAGTTAGATATTCTAGAGGGAAAATTCTCTTGGGCTTGTAATTAAAAATCCTGTACATACTACATCTATTTGGTGTATATTTGGAAGTGGGCTCGAGTCAGGGCGGTATATCCGATTTATGCTGTACGTATGAGGAAAGCGACGGCTCGACGGTTGGTTGGACGAAGAGAGGAAATACGAGTTGGGGAAATAGCGCACGTGATTAAGTTTTCCTTGGCGAAGTTGAAGTTGGAATAAATTGAGATGAGGAAGAAAAATGAGCTTCTTAAAGACCCGCGGAGCGTCGGTGCCGGGGGACCGCATAGGAGAGAACGAGAAAAATTAGGCTAGGCGTCTAATTAGCTTTGCTAAAGGTAAATAAAGACAAGAACGGATGTGTTATGGCCCAAAAAGTTTCGGGGAGGGAGAGTGAGAGAGAGTGAGAGAGAGAGAGAGAGACTCCGGCGGGTGAAAAATGGTGAAAATAAACCATCCTAATGACCACTTACAGAGCAACGAGGAAAATGCATTAATGTACATTAGCCTAGCATTGAGTAGCCTCCTTGTTGGGCATAACTTATGGAATGCAGGGGCTTTCACTCTCTCTCTCCACTTTCACTGATCATGTAACGATTACGAGTTTTTTGTCAAGCGACTGACGGTACTCCTGTACCTACGTACTCTAGCCAGCCCTCAGTTTTTTTTATTTCGTATGGAATGGAATAATCAGCCCGTCTATTACATAAGGGCTTTTCTGCCATACCCTTGGCGTTGAAACACATGTAGGCAGGACCGTCCCATTCCCTATTCGTCCTCTCGCTAAGAGTTAATAAGCAAATATACGTACGTGGAGCTAAGATGTAATGAAAGAAAATAAAATTTTTAATTTTCACAAGTGCACTAAAACATTTCATTTACAAGGAGCTGAAAGCTTTTTCTCCCTCTGTTATGCTATATTATGCGGAGGAAAAATTGGGTGGACTTTTAATGGTGATGATATGGTAGCTTTTTGTGGTCTGCCTTCCATAAGCCTTTAAGTTGTGTATTTTTAATTTGTTTCTCTACAAAAGGGAAAGATGAAATACTTTGATGATAGAGACGGCACGGCAGTATGCTTCTGTATTCTCTTTGTTGTGTTTTTCCACGGTGCGGTGGTGGTGTGGGGAGTGAGGATATTTTGTATGCACGTAAAGGACTTTCCATGCTTGTGATATGAGAGATTTTCTTGGTGCGTGTGAGAAGGAGTTGGGTGGGAGTCTTCTTATTTTATGCCAGGTCATGTCGTAAATGTAGAACGCTCATTTTTGAGTGCTGGAGAATCTTTTCCAGTGCGATTCATTTCACTCCTTCCTATCTGGAAGTGCCTGCTACTTTGCGAGTGTCTACCTATCTGTATAGTTATTTGATGGACATGGATGTACGTCGATGTCGTGGGTGACGAAGCTTTGTGGGCTAAGCCCAGTCCTCCCTTAAAAGCATGGTGAAGTCTAAAAGTTCTAACAATAACTAATTTTCTAACAAATACCACTTTTACAGATTTTTTTAACATTAAAACTGGTAATTAAGCTTTTTTAAATAACAGACTGGCAGGAATGTTTAAAAAGGAGTTTTCCGTTTTGTAACAGTGACTGTAGAGTGGTATTTGTGCTTTTTGTAAAAACATTAGTAAAATACTGTAAAGTCTGCCGTCTAAAGGTTATTATGGGGACTCTTGGCTTGCCTCACATTGCTACTTCACCGACGTTATAGATGTATGGTCGCCTCTGGCATTTCCCTCCCTCCTTTTTTTCGTGTTCCTTGTTCGGTTGTCCGTAGCAGGTGGTGGTGCTGTAATTTGGGACAGGCGTGTTAGTCTTGTTCTATCATCATTTTTGAGAGAATGTAATTGATGAGGGAAACTCACATGTGACATTCTTAATGTAATGGGATGGGATAATGGTTTATTCCGAAGCCTGCCTCTCACATGTCAGTGTCCTCGAAGGTGCAGAAGCCTCTGCCTCCCATGCCATGACTCCACAACTCTTGGCATCTTTATACCGATATTATGGAGAAAGGCAAAAGATGCGGCCCCTGTATGCCGTGAAATCCCTGACGTAGGGCTTTAAGGTCTCTTGAAAGATTTAAGGGAGTGAATGTTATGATAGATTCTCCTTTGAAATTACACTTCATTTTTTCTGTGAACCATCCAACGGCGATGAAAGAGTGTCTTAGATAGGTTGTAGCGGAGGTAGCGAAGATATACGGTATATCTCCACAGCCTTATCTAAATACTCCCTCACTTTCCGGGTGAGTTGCTTGCTAGTTATCAGCGTTGAGGGCAGAAAAACCTTCTGACAACGACGCAGGAGGTGAAATGAGAAAAGTTGGAGTCAAAACGCATAGACAATGCTTCAATCGCTTTCACATTTGAACAAGTTCTCCATTCACGTCCTCTGCCGTCGCCTTCCTTCTTAGTTAGAATTTGAAGAGAAAGATCTTTATCAGGATTTTGAGAGCTTATATATTTCAATGATTAATGTGAGTATTTTTCAGTCTCACTTCCCTTGTTAAATGGCTCCAAAGGGTGGGGCTTACAGCAATTTCGGAAACAGATTGTTACAGGAGTTCCAATGGCAGGCAAGCGAAATGAACTTGTTTCAGATCACAAATGGCATCCCCTTACTTTTACTGCATGGGCTTGTATGAGTATACCTACTTAGGTACGATAATATTACATGCATACTTGAAGTCTCTGTCTGTCTGTATGTTTGTTCTTATTGTACGTTGATAGGTATCATAATCATAATCGTGGCTGAGCGCGATAAGTGGGGGCATTACACTGTTCTAATTCTGATTTTGAAATAAAGCCTATGATTAATTATTTTACTTTCCCGTGTAATTTCTAAGATTGATTATCGAATAATGCGACAGACGACAGAGAAAGCTTATAAAAAATTAAGCGGCGACAAGTTCGTAACATTTTCATGAAAGAACAGACAGGTCTTGTTCTTTGCGTGTTAGAAAGATTCAGATACAGAATATATCAGCAGTTCCTTAAATTGCAGACTTTCACTATATAATTATTGTGGAAGTGTGTAGCAGCATGCCTTATCAAGAAATGCTATTGGTTAGCTATCAGTATACCTATTCTTCTTGATTTTACATAATTTATTTGTATGGGATAGTGGATTGAATTGTTTCTGAGCGGATGTGAGGACCTATTTGTGGTTTTATGAGATTCCTTTGGGCAGATTTCCAGCTGATGTAATGGCATGTTTTTTCTCAAATGTTTATAGACATGAGAAATCACTTTGCTCCCCTGTTTTGTTTTCCCGCCAACATTTGCATTAGTCCGGCTACCTTTGTCTTGTCCTTGAAGGTTGAATACACCGTGGCCACGGCTGATTTGAGTGGATAAAAGATGTAGATTCTGGAAGAACAGGAAGGGGCTTTACTCCCACATGTGATACACTTATCGTTAGTATGCATAAATACTACATCACTATTTTTAATACACTGCATCTTTTGTAGGGTCGGTTGCAGCCATGGGAAAACCTACCCTGTTGCAAATCAAAACCGCAAAGGAAATTTTATATTCTTGTATATGTAGGTATGTAAATTCGAACATTGTAGAATGCGTGGGCTGAGTGAGGGTTACTTTCACTCTCCGGTGATCTGCTTTATCTGTATGTATATAGGTAATTATAGACAGAGGGCGATCCTTGGTTAGTGACTGTCAACCATACTTTTATTTTAGTCATGGAAGTCATGTGGGCTTTCCATTTCCCTTCCTTTCCCTTTGCGTTTCATGCATGTTAGCTAACGATAAGATAATAGTACCTACCTATGATTTATCTATTTAAGTACGGAGTACAGGGCAGATATCAGTAGGTACTCGAGTTGAAGTTTTTGAGTGTCTGCTGGGTGCAGCTGATAGGACTGTGTAAAAGTTGTTACGTCCGATTAAACACGATAAGGAATGCAAAGGGAATATTTTGATTTTGATCTAAGGTTTTGATGCATTATGTGGGCATAGAGCAGTGACAGAGTGTAACTGTAGGTAAGACAGATAGCTCCATCCCTACCTCCATACTTTCGCATTCTTTGTAAGAAGTGTATGATGGAAGGTATAGACTTTTGTGTCTACCTCGACTATATGACATGAATGCATATGCAAATGTGTACGCTGAAATGGATATTGGTTGGAGATCTCGTTACTATTTTGAGAACAAGAGCTTGACTAGAATTTTTTATGTTCGTCTAAAAGCTCCCTGGGCCATGGTTTGAACTTCATTATGCTGTCTACATCTGGTTTCAAAGAGCTTTACATCTTCAAGTCACCGACTCCCTTCCGAATCCAAACTAAATCTTTATGTATTCTCCATCCGAAAAAGTGAGGGAGAGTTTTTTTTTCTCTCCCTTTAGATTTTCGTCGGTTACTTTGGTTACGTTACATTACGCTCTGACTGAGAGAGAGAGAGCCGAACGTAGCCAAGGATGCATAAATAGGTGTGGTGTGTATACCTAGCTACTCCGTAAGGCTGTACGTGGGTAGTGTAAGGGAAAGGATTCGTAGGAACTGGAAGCTGGTACTCGAACTGGATACAATAGTAAGATCGAAGACGCTAGAATAATACCTACTACCTACCTACGTAGGTATATCGGTGGGAGTTGAGTGCAAGACAAAAAAAAGTTAGTCTCCTGTGCTGCCTGTGTTTGAGCTCAACGGTGGACATTAGTGAGCTATACATAAAGTTTCCACCATTAGTACTTACCATATTATTACTGTCTTCTATTGCAGTTTGAATCTCGCGTTACGTGAGGATACAGAAGAATCAACTTGATTCTTTTCAAAAGTAGTCTGTAGTAGTTTTCATATGCGAATGGCTTGGCTTTGCATGGCTATGAAACCGCGGTAGCACCGTCGGTAGCAGATTGCTGGAACGACTCGTGGAAATTCCGGTGAATTTTTGTTTTATCTTTGCTTCTAGGGAAAACGTGGGTGAAGGTGCATTGTGGGGAAAGTCAAGTTACTGCAGTTGAAAGCATTCTGACACATGTCCAGTGTCCCCTTAATGTCATTTTGACCCAAGTCCTTAAGATCAATTTTTTACCTCTGTTTACAAAAGTGTAAATCGTGAATTTGCCTATTTTTAAAACGTGAACTCCATTTTTGGACGTTTTAAAAATAGTGCATATGCCAGTTTTGCTCTTTTGAATATGTGGAACAGTGATATTTGTATACTTTTTGTAAACAAATAAATAAACAGTTGATTTTTGGAACTGTACGTCAAAACGACATTAAGGAATTGCGTGATAGTGCTTCTTCACCGACGGCATGTTGCCCACCTACGCAGATACCCTCCAACAGTATTACCTTTGTGTTGGTTGTTCTTGTGCTAACTTCGTACCGACTTCGTCCTACGTGAGTTACATAACGGAAACGGAATACTGTTGAAGTTGAAAATACATTGTACTCTTGTCATTGGGAGCTCTGATTTGGATTAGGTTAGTTTTAGCCGAGTTGAGGTTCAGGTAGGTATTTAACTTGTTTTAATTGACTCGTAGATAGCAATACGATTAAAGCAGTACAGTACAGTTCAGCGTAGGAAGGGCTAGTATATCTAAGTACCTAGGTAGGTAGGTAGATGTGGGCTTGGTCCTAGTTTAATTAAGGTCCATATAGCTATACGCTATCTGTATAAGGATTCTTATCCTGTTGATACATAGGTACCTATGCATAACAGTAGCACTGTGTATAGGCATGGACTAACTTTTTAGAAAAAGTTATAGAACATCTGGGTTATCCGAACTAAGGTCGTGGAACCTAATTGACTTTTCCGTTGAATTGAGTCAGTGTACGAGTGGATAGAGGAAAATACAGTGGAAGTATTAGGGGGGAAATTGAAAATTTAAATTGATTTTGATCGATGGAGAAATTCGGGCAGAGATAGAAACAAGTAGAATGTAAAGGAGCTATTGTGTGCCTCTATATGTATCTAATGTCTATAATATGTTGAAAGAGAAGTTTTTCTATTTAATGTATTCAGATGGCTCATGCCATTAAGGGACAAAACGGGCTCCTTGCTGGGGATTTAAGATATTCTAATCGCATGAGTTTCCCTTTCGGTTTTCTTTTCTTTGTGTTCGATCAAGTGAAAGCTAAATGTTGGAAGTATACATGGTATGCACGGAGAACATTGTAAAAATGAATTTGAATCATTCAAATAGGAAGATTAATTTTTTTTAGTAAGGATGATGTGATGTGTGGTTCTACAATTGTATCAACGTTGCATTGGTCCCTACCTATTCAACGAACCTAACCGAGGCAAGTTTTCCCTCATAATATTTTCGTTTCTTGTCGACCTTTACTTTTAAATTTCCCCTTTAACTATCCCTAGGAAGTAAAGTTGGGAAGAGTAAAAGAAGCGCCATACCTACTTATATTGAATAGTAATTATGCTAAAGCTCTACTTTGTGTATGTATCTAGTAGTATATTTACCGCAGATAAAGCAAAGGAAAAGCAAGAAATACTTTGTAAAAAGCGAGATGTTTTTTTTAATGGAATGTTAAAATATTCTTAGAGAATTCAAAGAAATAGAAAATACTTCCCAAATGCATTAGAAGTAAAAGTTGGTGAATGTGGGAAAAGTTGGCAAAATAAGTGTAGGTATACATATACACGCGAGAGTTTTTTGCTGCACAGATTTCAGGAAATCTTTCCTCAATTATTTTCCTTGGAATGACGTGGAAGACAACGTAACAAATTATAGTACTCTGTTAATATTGTACTTGTATTTTGCATTAGCGCTTTCAACGCGCAATTATTAAAAGAATTACTGCTTCTGGAGAAAATGAAACTCCATTTATTCCCGGGAGCTTAGAGCCATATTATTTCATTCGGTTATGTACCTAATGTACGGAGTACGGACACGCATTTCTATATGAAAGTGCGGGCGATAATAAAGTTAGAGGCTTTATTCTTTCCCCTGCAAGCAACCTACAACTTATTATAAAATAGACGCACTTTCCTTTCATTCTCGTGGTCGTCGTCCTATACTCACGTTCGTCGTTTGGAGATTATATTGAAAAGTATGGGTTGCTGGGTAACCTGTCTAGAAAAAGGATGGCAGAGTATGATTGAAGTTGAAGGGATGGAAAGGAAAGAACATTCTAATTTACACTGAATCGAAAAAGAAAGTACCTACCTACATCACAGTAGCGAGAGAGGGAAAGTAGGTAGATAGCCTTATATGAAAGGAAATAGTCATTCAGTAGATTATAAGATTTCCAAGTCTCTTTTTTGAACTCTTACTCTCTGGGGCCAACACCCGGGATCTTCCGCAGAAATATAAAAGATTCAAAGTATTATGATGCAAAGTCGATTGATACTATATATAGATTATAGATAGTATATTATAAAGGAAGGTACTTACGATTAGAGAAGGAGTGTGTAAAGAGCTTTAGAGTTGAGCCGGGTATCTGTATGAGGCGCTAATCAAATTTCAGGTCTCTCTTACTAGTTCTAGTTAGTAAGGCCAATAACTTTTTTCTTAGTTTGGCAATAGCAATATGATAATGTAATTTCCCTCGGCTGATTGGCTCTGTAGAATCCCTTAGATCATGATCATCTGCGTTGACAGAGTTTATGGTTACCTGAAGAAAAAATTACTTTATTCCCCCCTGAAATTCTAAATTCCACGTCAAAAGTCAGGAGATTTCCATTCGTTTGTTGAGAATTGTCTGACATTTCATGTGGGGAATACAGTAAGTGTGTGTGATTCTCTATCGCTATATCAAATTAAATTGTGAGAGAATCTGATTGCAAGTACCTACCAAAGTAAGCAAGGATTTTTTTCAATTATCTCTATACATACTCAGGAGTAGCTCCAGCTACGGCAGAAGAAGCAGTAGGCAATCACTTAGTAGGATTTGGAGTTTTCATGGGGTACTTTCGGAATAATTACATGGTGCTACCTTTCTCTTTTGGCCTCCGATTTGGTGGCGAGAGAGAGAGAGAACCGAAAAGGTGTGCTCACAACAACGTGATGAGAATAGTCCAAAGGAAAGTGAAGGGATTGGGTAGGTCCCTACGTATAGGTACATTTAGCATCGCTGGCAATCTGAGAGTCAGCGAAAAACCTTTTCGCGATAAAATGATGTACGTTGCACGTAGAGGTGTAGGTAGCAGAGTAGAACTCACAGAGGAAATGATGGGCTTCTTCTGGTCTTCATCGATTTTTTTTTCACTTTCTTCTCCTCCTGGATACACTGTTCAGGCAGTGTACCGCCCAAGTATTTATATTACGTCGACTGTACGGACGAGAGGCTCTATAGGCTTGGTGTGGTTATCCAGTATATAGCAGTAAGTAATCAAGTTTTGTCTCGGTAGTGTGTACATAACCGACGTTAGTTTATGGACTTTCTACTTGGTTTGGTGGCCTGTGCATCGGTAATGTTTCAGACCTCTAACCTCGCGTATATATGCATGCCATCGGCGAAGAAGCATTGCGGGGTAAGTCCAGCGACCCCTTAATGTCATTTTGACGTAAGTCTCAAGAGTCAACTTTTTACCGATGTTTCCAAAACTTACGATAATTTCTCCTTATAAGATGTTTTTAAAAGCAGTAAACCGTATTGATACTCTTTTCACAAATATTTTAAAGGCCGTATTCACACTTCTTAAGTATAGCAAAACTTTAATTTACAGTTTTTTCAAAAATTCTTAAATTGGTATTTGGTTTTTTCAAAAATTCTTAAATTGGTATCTGCAGCTTTTCAAAAGTTCTTATATTGGTATTAATACTTTAAAAATAGTATAAGTAGATAGTACTGCAGAGCACTTTTTCAAAAAGTGGGCTAAAATGTGATTTTTGGGACCTACGTCAAGATAAAAATAAGGGAAAGCTGAGCTTGCGTCACAATGCGTCTTCATCCACGATATGTATGTACGATGTAAAAGAATGGATTCTCGGACCTATGCATAGATGTATGTACCTAACTACGTGTTGTAGTGGGAAGTAGAATTGTCTATTGTTGTGTGAATGGTGGGAATGGTACTCGTGGCTTCTTGAATGGTCTTCCAGTGCATATGTGCGACTGACACTGCATGTTTCAGTATATTTATATGGTAAGAAAGCGCTGCCTACATGTATCCTGTAAGATGCAACGTACGGAAAAGAGAAAAGTAGAGATAGTGGTAAAGTCCGAAAAAAAAAACAAGTTACGATTAGATAGCCGCTCATCCAAACAGTGGCTAGCCGTCTTCATCTTCCCTTTTCATCACTTGGTCCGCACTATTTGTACTCTAGAGGCTTCCTTTGAAAAATATTGTGTAAACTTCTCCAAGATTTCCTCAGCTAGCCACATGATGATAAAATCTCCTGCTCCGTCGTTCGTGCCTTATGAGTTTTGACGGCATCACAACTCATGAACTGCCTAGACACCTACACGTGGTAGGGAGGTAGGTATGTTAACCTTCCTTACCTAGGTACCTACCTATTCCTATCAGTTTTTCTGGCCACTATACTACTGTGGGTGTTTTACCTTCTGAACGGTCGAATGTTAAGAATGGATGGCGGGTGTATTTTATAGGAGGATCAGATAAGCCGAAACTGATTTAAAAATATGAATGATTAGTTCTGCGGTATCCAGCCTTTCCTGTTCTAAAATTAAATGTGAAATGTTTAGTGAATTTTTTGTAAATACTCAGAACTCAGAGGCTAGGGGATTTCTGGAACTTCAAACTTACTGAATTTTGAATTTGTATTGCATGCATGAACTTTCCATAGTCTGATAGTGTGTGAAGTTTTAGACTAATTGAGGGTTGGTATACTGGGCTAATCAAATACATACCATGTGAGATCACATGTGGGGAAACTTCCGCATGCTAAGCCATGAATGATGATTACCCAGTGCCATAATGTGCCTCTATCCATAATACATACGCAGTGGGTTGGACACGGACCCAGGTGTTGTATTCCACGGTAATGTAATGTAATGCAATCAGTGCCTTGCTCTAAATTAAACACGGGAGGTTTGTGGTTTTCAGCACCGAAATATAATCCGTTGCTCCGTCAGCCGTCAGCGTTTATTGAATAGACCCTTTAACATATTTTAGGTAGTTTTGTTGTTGACACAGATTATAGTAAAAATCAAAGATAAAAATGCCTTTGAGGGAAATTAATTATACAAAGGGAGTCTAATTGGTCAGATAATTTCACTGATTGATCTCATTAATTAATTACGGTTGCTGGTGACCACTGCAGTGTAGACCTGTAGACGACAGTGTAAAAGCAAATATTTGACGGGAAACCGAATTGAACTTTTGAACCTCAGTAGCTCAAGCTACAGTGTATGTCTGGTCTTGTCTGTGTGTTGGTGCTAGTCAAATTGGGCATAGGTCCGTACTCCATTGAGATGATTGCGATGTTGTTTCTAGTGTGCAACTGGCGAGTGACACATACTATGTTTAGTCTATAGCCAGTTTGGATTTACTCTGTCATTTTATTTCCTGTACTGGACATTGCTTTGATGTGGAGCACTCAAAGGAAGAAGTTGAGGTTTACGCTCCTTTTATTTATGTGACAATTTTGAAGCCCGTAGGTTATGATTTGGTAGTGTGGACAGTATAGTGAACCTAAGTCCTTGTTACCGAGGTACATTTACTGACATTCCTCGAAGCATTAACGGAGATAGATAATGGGATTTTATGCTGAATGATCCCGACGTTTCAGTGACCCTTCATTGAAAGCAGGATAAATGTATATGAATGATGTTTACGATGATCTTTCGACATAAAAATGTACCTACCCTTATATTAATGGTATTAATGTTTGATCTTCCGTGGAAGCATACAAAGCAATGTGTCTAATTATATTAGTCAACGTTTCTACTTCAAATGGAGGCTGACTCCATCGGGAAAGTATAAACCTACCTACGTAGTTGTTTACATCTGTTACGGAGCTTTGCAACTGTGAATTCGTTGGATGTGGGTTAGGAAGCAGCTTTGAAACAAGGCAAAAATGGTTACTTTCAAACAAAATGGAACGTTGTAACCCAAAATAGACGTTTGTAGAAAAGTCCAGAAAAGATGTACACTTTTTGAAATAGTGTAAACCGTGGTATTGATACATTACGGAAAAGTCATTTCTATGTATACCGTCATCCTTAAAAGACCTCTAATGACAATAGCCATAAAATCTTTTTGTGAGTTATACTCGCAAATAGATACATAATACTTGACTGCATGTTTATTGTTCCATTGGACTGGATGTGCGCCGTGCTTCCATAAATACAGTAAAAGTAATAGTTGTTTTTAATTCATATTTATGATGGATGGGATGACATGCATTCGAGAAATGTATAGAGAAATAGATTCATACCTACATACAATCCCTCCTTGAATTCTTTGGAAATGGGAAATGGTAACAATAAAAATAATGCAGTGGAAAATATGTGTAAAAGTAGCATAGGTAGATATGGGTTGGGATGGGAATGGAGCAGAAGAGCTGTAAGCCTTTTCAACATTTTAACCAAACTTAAGGGTTTGGAAAGGAAGTGAAAGATTAGATTGAAAGTGGCGGAAAAGTACAGGGCACGGAAAGAGAGGAGTATCTATCTATCCAAGCTGTAAGGAAAGATGAGAATAGATTGTAAGTTATGGCAAGTTTACTATTCCGGCCATGCCTTTTGATATTCGTGAAGGAGAAGGAAGAGAGAAAAAAATATCTGTATGAAAATCATGTGTAGAAGATTTTCTGGGTGTTTTTTTTTTTAAAAAGACGAGAGGATCTGCCTTGCCAATGCAATGGCTTGTGCATACGTATGTACGTGTATGGCCCATTATTATAAGGAAGGGCTATGAAGACTGTAAGGGACCGTCTTGGAGTTATCCTTTGTGTGTACGGTGGGCTTCTTGTCGCTTATAAGATACGAAGAAAGAGGATATTTCTCGAGGCTATTGAAGGGAAGAGAACGAGTTGAGAATGGTTCATCTTTATACAGGGTTGACGACGCTGCATTTTTATTGTAGTTTGCTACTGCTGTTCCAAAAGCGGAATGTGATAGCGCTTGGACTTAAATTTCTTTCTGAGTAAGACGGAGTATCGCCTCTTCGCTCTGGCTTCCCCTCTCCCTTTTGTTACCCGCCTAGGACTGTGGAGGCGATAGATGGGAAGTAGAGGACAATAATTCGACTGTTGTTGACTCCGTTTGTGTGTAATCCATGCAAATCGGTTTGAGCTTTCCTCAATGGATTTCCTCGCACAATCCAGGCTATAGGCATAACCATTTCTCTACACAGTATAGGCGAGCCCTTTCATATGTATCAATAGGAGTTATCTACGCTTAAATTATATACCTAGGGAGCGTGCAAATATAAGGTCAAATGAATCTCTTCCAAAGAGGTCAAAAATTGAATTTACATGTTTGCAAAAAGTTACTGCATGAAAAAAAAGATTTGGAAAAGGTGTAAGATCTTGTACCTATTGTCTATTATTACACTTTCTTAATAAGACAGATCGTCGTAAGATTATTCACGTCCCTAACGTGTGTAAAACGTGAAAATCAACGCTTTCAAAAACAGAAAAAATTAACATTTTGAAAAGCTGTAAAACATTAAATTAGGGTTTTTAAAAAGGCAAAACGGAATAATAACATTTAAAAATGAAATAATATTAACGTTTTAAAGCATCGGTAACTTGTAGACATCTTCAAAACTTCATTTCTATCGGGTCATATTTGCAAGCCCCCTTAGGAAGAAAGTAGAGCTATATGGTGGCCTTAGAGAAATTTAAGAGTAAAAAAAAGTGGAGCTCACCAAGCATGGAGATGACGATGTGTGTGGGGATTGTGGATTGTGGATGCGTCTTCAGTGTGGAGGCTAGTAAGGAGGAGACAGTGGCTGAGTGAGGAGTAACTTCTTATCTGACGTTTTATGGGAAAAGAAACGTCGGAATCGTTGTCTTGCTTTCATTCCATTTTTTCTTCTTTAGTTATCAGAGTCTTCTCGTCCTCGTCGTTCTGGGCTCAAGTGATTTATGAATATTGGAATGGCGACGTCAGAGGAAGACTTTTCTTCCTTGGGTTTTCCCCCCTTAATCCTGCATTATGGTGAGATGTAGGTTGCAATAAGGAGTCCTATGTAGAGTATTAAAGATATGACGATGAGTCGGTTTTCTTTTTACTCATTCTTTAACCTGGTTATTTGTGCGTGCGTGTGGGGGGAAAAAGGAATCGTGACCAAGAACGCTCCCATTCAATTCTACGGTCATTTTCTCATCTTCTGAGGATCTGTTACAATGCAATGATACGCGTCATTTATACCGTCATTCCCCGGGACGATTGGGTGGTTACACACACATAGTCACCGCAGCCTAGGCGTCCAGGTCCAGTGGGCTCATGTGTATGTATCTACTCTGGACTATACTACCTGCCTCTCTCCATCTACAAATTTATGTTCTATTCAAAACCAGGTCTCGGAAACGGCATTGTCATTCGTCTGTAACTATCAAAATAACTGCAGGAGATTGAAAGATTACCTACTATTGATCCGCCGTCGTATCACCTCCCACGGCTTCACCAACTCTACAGCCCAGGCAAACACACATTTCTGCCTCTATCTTACACACTGTGGTCCACTTCCGTTTTCCGATTTTTTTAACACATTTAAATGCGATCTGATTTCGTATTACTTTACTTTCGTATCTTCCATCATCCGGCGAATGAGCCACGATCTTCTAAATCGAACCGTTGAATCCTATAAATGCTTTATCGTTCAAGGTGCGAGCTGAAATGGAGCAAAGAATGTGATTTTTTTGAAATGTATGGGCTTTCGCATACATTTTTTGCAACACATTTTCGATTTTTATGGACCATGTTGGTATAAGAACGCACAAAGCAATACCTAGAGTTTAGAAAAAAATGTAAGCGAGAATTTTGGAAATATGCTGTTCATAGGCTAGATGCCTAATTACTTTTGTAGAATGATTTAAAGCGATTCAAAGGGTATATGTACAAACAGTACCTAATTTGTATTGTACCGAATAAAAACAGCGCTTACGCCAAGCGCCGTTTTGCAGAATTTTTTAATTCGATAATGTGTTTAACAATTGTTTAACAACTTAACAAGCCTACGTCTTGTGCAATCAAATCATATGCATGTTAATTGGACTTTGTTTATTCTAATTGACTTTAATTGTCTCGTAGTTCCTTCGATTTAATCAAAAAGTTTATGGAACGTACGAACGTGTATGCAATCGAATGAAACAATGTGCCTAGGTACAGTAAATATGTATGTAGTTGGAATTTAACGTGGCCTTATAGTTAGTGAGAAATCTGATGGTTCGCAGTCGAAAGCGTGTTTCAATTGTATACGAAAAATTTAGGGGAAAGAATGGAGCAACTCTCGTATTAAAAGTTGAAAATAAAAAGGGAGGATGTGTCTAACTGTTGAAGTTGTTGCACGTGAAGTTGTATTCCCTATATGTAGGTAGGTATACCCAGATAAAGATAAAATAATTCCAGTTTTTTTTTCATTGGTGGTATTAAGGATTTTCCTTAATGTGATTTGTTCTGAGATTAAATTTGACTTTGGAATTTGAGCGTACATGCGAGTGCTACAGCTCTGTGCTGTGCTCTGATGTTGTTTGCTAGATTTATTTGCTTACTTGAGGAAGAAGTAAAAAGATGAAAAGAAAGTTGATGTAGCTTTATGTTACAGGGAGCTACTACACGCTCACCGACTGCCTGGTACTGGCTCTAGCTCTAGTATGTGTGTGTGTGTGATTTGAGTTTAGTTAAATACGTTTCTCTTTCTTGTTCGATTGACTTTATTAGATCTGATAACAGCAGGCGTTCTCCTTAGTTCCGTCCATGCTGAGCGTAACGAATACTTACTTAGCGGACTGTGTGTACAATACAGTGCTGAGTGCAGTGTGAGGATGAGAACTGACTACACGCATTACATAAATACATACGAACTGACTGGCTGGAGAGAAAACTCACTTTTTCTTGTTGCTTTTATTTATTGTGCGGGCAGTGAACATGTTGTCGTTGAGTTGTTGTGCGATTAATATTGTGCAACGTATGGTAGATTTTTATTTCTCTTGGATTTCCTTTGATGGATATAGAAAGCTTTATTTCTTGTTTACTCACTCCACTTTAATGTTGGCTTCAGATTAGCTTTGTGCTCGAGTCTGTCGATCTCTACAGTTACAGAGTCGCTCGAGGAAGGCGTGTGTGTATAGATGCTGTAGGAGGTTGTGTGTGTGTGTGTTTGTAGTACGACTAGTACCAGGGTATGTACATACCTACATACATCACGATGACTCTTTAGTTCCTTAGGAGGGCTTTCGTCCATGTTTACTTGCTGGGTGCTATAATGTATATCCCGTCGCTGGTTTGAGATAAGTCAAAGTCAATCTAGGCGTCCTGTTGCAATTTAAAGTTTTAGCCCCGTATCATCCTATCTATCGGGCCTTTCAGATATGACGGCAGGGAAATGAATTTTCGAAAGTTTGGAAATACAACGTTGTACACTTTTTCAAAAAGTCCTTTCTCAGTTTGGTTCCTTTTTAAATGGCTTACTGTCAAGTTTTTACACACTTTTAAACAAGTTTATCTCTGTTTGCTTTGTTTTGAAAGCGACAATACCATATTTTACACTTTCTCGTTTTGATTCCTTTTTGAAAAGGCTGTGACTGTGGTGTTATGTTTTGCACTTTTTAAGATCATTATTACCTACTAGTTTTGCCTTTTTTCACAGTTGTTTTCCAACTCGGTGACATTTTACTTGCAAGGGTCTTAATGTGAACACTTGAAGTTTAAAGTTGGACGTTATCATGTCATTTCATAAGACCCTTGGCTGTATCTAGCTGGGTAGGCACCCCTATATTTGTTTCGGCTGTGTCTATTCGACTGGGGTATCTTTTCCCTTGGTTTGAATTTGATTCTTTTCGAATGCGATGTATAAATTCTCTGTTTCCTCTTTATTTACACACTAGAAAATAAAAAGCCTAGACCTGCTATCAGTAGAGTCATTGACTTGTTCCTTTTCGGAGGAATGGCGGAGTAGACACGGAGAGAGGGAGGCTGCCTCTCCGTGCTTTGTGTGACATTGGAATTCCGGGGATTATATGAGGGTGGTGGTGGTGGCATGAAATGCCATAAAGTAAATTCTTGGAGCTTAATAAGTCTATAGCACTCACCATGTACCGTGTACAAACATTCTTATCATCTTTCTTCCTCAAGCCGCAGCTTTTACCCTGGGATAAAAGGGAGAGTGAAGGAAGGCAATCCAAAGGGAAAGATGATGATGAAGGAAGGTAGATGGGAAAGTAAAGGAAAGGAAAGAATGACTAGTCGTTGGCGGCTTCGGCAACGACGGCGGTGAGTTGGTGATGGCAAACGTAAGAAGCCTCTGACTCTGAGGCACATGGTTGGGTTGAGGGGCACTGTTTGTATTTACACGAGAGAGCATAGCGTGTCTTGTCTTCCCTTTATTAGGTTTTCAATATGATGAAGCCAATCTGGATTCTCCTCCTCAACTGACGTCCTTTCATTGATGTTGGGAGCAAACAGAAATACCTACCGTCTCCATGGTGGTCGCGTCTCTGTCGGCTCTTTGATTGAAACTCAGAGGCACGGCTCTCCACAGACTTATTTGTGTTTATTTAAGTGGTCAGCAATTTCGTTGTTTATTGGAAAACTCATCTCGCTCTGATTCCTTCCCACATACTGCTGACGGCGGAGGTTGCTCGTAAATCTTTCTGTCTTGGAGTCAGAATTTTTTTTACACCAGACTGTAACTGCACTTTTATTATGATAAGGTCCTTAGATGTGCTTTTTATATTCCACATGTGAATATTTCATTTTGATGAATAGGCTCTTGAGTAAAAAGTTGATGAGTAATCAAGTCGTCATAAGAGACTGTATAAATCCACCAACTGGGCTGGTGGATCTGTCTGGTGTTCGTGCATGTCCTTGATGCAGACACGATATAAAATTGGCAGCTTTATGTGTATACATGCATAAATTTAGAAGGGTATAATATCTTGACGGGCCATCGTAAATCTTATTTTTGTTAAAACAATGTAAGGTGCATAACGTGGGCGAAGAAGCATTGTGGATTATGTGCAGTTCCCGCGTAAAAGCATTGGGACTCAAGTCCAGCGTCCCCTTAATAGAATTTCGATGCAAGTCTCACTAATTAGTTTTTTACCTGTGTGCACAAATCTTGTAAATACCGGTTTTACAGTAAAAAAATTTTTTTTTTGAAACTGATATTTGACTTCTTTATCGGTGATATGCCTCTCAGAGATCGAACTGCTATTTGAAAATCGAAAACTATGCACTTTATTGGAAAAACGTTTAGGTGTAGATACTTTTTTGAAAGCTTGCAGTACACACAGTACAAAGTACATAGTGAAATATAAATACTTGTCTGATGGCTGTGAGTTCATGGCAACTATTTTGCAGTGTACTCATATAATGATCGTGTGTCATACATTTTCCTAGTAGGAAATTTATAGAAATAGGCGCTTGCCAGAAAAGGTACGCCGTGAATAGGCTCGAAGTTGATATCTCCTGTAAATAGATTTTCTCCTTGGTTGACTTTATCTAAATGTGTGTCGACAAGGTCTACTGGTGAACATCTTCAGTTGGCAAGAGAAAAGATAAATGCAAATTTACTTGACCCGTAACTCCAAAGGAAGAGATCCTCATTACTCTTGGTCCTAAACACCAGCGCTTCTCCTTGCTCCGTATGTACTGTCAAGACTTTCCAATGGAGAGGGAAGGGGAGCTTGTAATGTGTTTCTGTTTGAAGGGATGCCTCCGTCTCTCCGTGATTCTGGTCTTGTCACCATGGGCATTGTAAATAAAGTGGAATTCTGAGTTGATATAGAGGTACATAGGTACTAGTTAAAAATAAGATGTCGACTTCTCTCTAGGATTACACTACCAGGGTTTTGTGAGCATCCATTAATCTAGCAATCAACATGGCAGTAGTAGCACTCAGTTGTATCTGAGGTCATCGAGGTGAGATAAGAAATAGACTCGACTGGGAGCTGGAAGTGCTACCCAAATGTTTATTGCTTCCCAGCTTTTGTTCTTGTTAAGATGGGAAAAGATTTCCTGGTAAAACATCCAAATTCAGTTGGACTTCTCTGCGAGGCGAGGGAGACCCGGACTAGTGGGTAATGGTTTGTGTGCCTGCCTGTCTGCCCGTCCGTCGGTCCGTCTGCCAGGCTGAGAAAGAAAAGTTGCTCAAAAGTTCAACAAAACAATATATTTAATTTAGAAGGAAGGAGACCTCCATATATTTAACGTTGTCTCAAATTGAATATATTTCCTGGTGTAAAATATTTCTTCGATCTCATGCTCGGGGTATTAGAATGGGAAATGGGTCTCAGTCTCACTAGTGAGTCTAAACATACCTACAACCCCGAAAACCCAAGCTTTACGGTACGATACATATACATAGCAACATAGCAGATAGCAACATGCAAAATAATGACTGTACATCTATCTGTAGTGCTACGTAAGCGGGAAAGAGAAAGAGGGACGTAGTTCAGCTCAGGTTCAGATGGAGGTGTGTGGAATGGGCTTGGAAATGATTTGAGTGAAGAATTTTAGAAGTGAACAAGAATATAGCAATAGCAATGCGATAGTGTATCAGTATGGGTAGGAACCTTGCAAGTATGACGTCCGCTTGAGTTGGAAAACAGCTTTTAAAAAAGAGAATCCTGATAAATATGTTTCAAACCAGTGCCAAAACACAACACCTATTAGTCTTTTCAAAAGTAAGGAAAGCAAGGTTACACTTTTTGAAAAAATCTAAAACATGGTATTGACGCTTTCAAAAGCAAGCAAAACAAAATTTAACTTTTTTGAAAAAAGTAGAAACATGCCATATGTTAGCCTTTTCAAAATCAAGTTAAACAAGATATAACTTTTGTGTAAACACAAAATATTAGTAATTTCAAACGTACAGCAACACATTTAAATCGTGAAAAAGTGTAAAACAATTTACATATATAGGTACCTAGTTATGTACTTATTACGTAGTTCGAAATACGTAATCATTTCAATGCCGTTATATATGAAAGGCCCCATAATGTTATATACACAATGTAGACAAAATTGTACATCATGCTGTAGATAGTGTAAATATGCCGTGCTTATTGCTTCTATGCTAGGAAGCTATAGGGAAGCTTGAGGATCTATAAGACACCTAAATTATCAGGAATGAATGCAATACTTAATGCCCATTCTTCTTCTTTAATTGTTCCTCCGACTGTGATGTAATATATCCACTGAAGAAGTTAATACGTTTTCTCGTTTATCTTCCTATTTCCCTGTGAATTCCACGTCTTACAAGAAGAAGAAGTAGGAGAAGACGTAGGTGGGTAGTTCCAGCGACTGTATGTACAGTAGCTTGTCTCCCTCCCTTGCTTTCTTCCTCCATGGTGTACTGTAGTGAAAGTGAGTCCAGTGGGTCGTTGAGACGTTCGGAGACTCGTCGTAAGTAACTAACACAACGAGGGAGAAAGCAGAGAGTAGCTCCAGTCTTTCTTCTTGTTCAGCTCCGTATTCAGTCTGTCTCACCGTGATACGTTTCAGTTGTACAGAGCTTTCTCTCTGTAATGGTCTTTGCTTTGGCTCTGTCTCTCTGTCGCTGTCGCTGTGCTTGTGCAAGAAGACCTATGAGCGTAGGAAATGGTGAACGTAAGAAAGAAGTTACAGTGTAGCCTCGTGGTTTCCCTCTCTTTTCCCTTTATTTTCCATTTCTAACTAGACTTTCTGCGCTCGTGTGCGAGGGAATTAACATTGAGAATGAAGAGAGAGGAAATATCTCTATTCTTGATACTGCAAATGTGGAAAAAGCGAGAATTGTAGACTATTATTTACATAGTCAGAGTAATATTAAAGCCATTGTCACTATTTCTAATGGTCCCAGTCACAAAAGTAGATATGGGAGAATGGAGAAACTTTTCATGAGAATCGGGATACAGAAATGTACATTTGGAATGGATTGTTCTTGTTCTCATTTCCTCATTTCACAATCACGATGACGATATGGACGGCTTGGGTTGGGGCTCGGAGTCCTTACGCACATAGAAATATGGATGCATTATGGATATCTGTCGACGTCCCCGTCGATTATGGATATAGTCACTGCACCCTTCTTCTCTCGTCCCTCTTCACTTTCTCTCGCTTTCTCCTTGTCATGGAGCTCGTCCTTGTCGACGTTCAACTCTAAAGATCCATTCGCTCGGTTTCAAATCAATGCTGCTGAAAGATTCAGTGCTCGTTCGGTGTGCAGTCAACTAAGCGTTTAATATGGTTCTCTCGATCCAATGATCTTGATCAAATGTCTTTCGGGTTCCACTCGTAATTATAATGAAAAATTATTGTGCATGAAGCCGGTAAATCAGGAGTAAATAAAATGATGTCATTCTTGTCTTGGGCTGAGTCTGTGTGTCTTGAAGTCCTGATACACGTGCTTCGATGTACATAGAGTCGAGTCAGTCATTTCATAATTTTCCGTGGCTAGAGCCCTATTAATGGGAGAAAGCGGAGGCGGAGTTGATCAAGTCCAAGAATAGAGTATAACTTCTCTAATCTTGGAAACGGCAATTATCATCTCATTGTCAGAGTTGGGGATTTACAATCACTCAGACATCAATGGCAGTCATAAGAGTTAATGAGAATTTAATAATCATAAAGATTAGGAAGTCAGAGTTGTAGCTGGTGGGACCGCGGAGGTCAGGATATAAGTAATTACAAGATATGTACCTAGGTGCCTAGGTTTATGTAGTATATAATCTTATGCT
This sequence comes from Dicyrtoma fusca, assembly GCA_034695205.1. Lineage (NCBI taxonomy): Eukaryota > Metazoa > Arthropoda > Collembola > Symphypleona > Dicyrtomidae > Dicyrtoma > Dicyrtoma fusca. The sequence continues at coordinate 4,431 of JAQFZC010001445.1, read as the reverse complement.
CTCCCTAAATATATAAAAGGTACTAACTACACTTTTCAAAATCTGTAATATACAGTATGTTTTGAAAAGAGTTCGAGGGAATTGCGTAACATCGTCTATAAAGATGCTCTGTGTGGGAAGTCCCATCCCCGCTTGAAACCATTGTGACACAAGTCCTGTGTCAAGCAACTTTTTACCGAATTGATCACAAAAAGAATAAATTCGACTTTAACGCATGTTTTTAAAAAACTTTTGAAAAATGTGAATAGCAGTTTTACTACTGTTGAAAAAGGAGAAATATCAGTTTTACTACTTTCAAAAATGTGTAAATCCAAGTTTTAATACTTTTAAAAAAGATGTAAAAGTGGTAGTGACATTTTCTGTAAACATATAAAGCAGGTAACAAGTTGATTGTTGGGGCTTGCACCAAAATGGTATTTAAAAGACGCTGGTTGGACTTGGGTAACAATGCGCTTAAGCGAGGGCTGATCTTAACGCAAAATGCTTCGCTCAGGCAGGGCAGATTTTCCGTGATTTTTTATAGTGTGCCTATAGGTATGTGGGTAGGAAAATATAAAAAGCGTAGGTATTATTACTACAGTGTGATTTTATGGACTTTCAATGGTTGACTGTTTAGTTTTGAGGCGACGGTTTAAAACAAGATGGAACTATAAGGACATTTGATTGGAGGGATTTTGGTACATGCATAGTGTAGTGGGACTGGAGCCAAAAAAGGAACTTTTGACATTCTGGTACGGGGTCTGGGTCTGGGGCTACACACAATAATTATGATGTCTTAAGATCACATAAATGAAACTTTTTCATCCTTCGTCCACACACACACACACACATAGACATTGTAAAGCGGGGAAATAAAGTTTCTCTCTGCATGCTACACTACAATAAAATTTATAATAAAAAGGAAACGGAGAGCAATCCAAAAAGTATCATCCCGAACGTGAACTTTCACTCTCACTCTTCAGATGAGAAAGCAAAGAGATAATTATTTCGGACGTGCAAAAGGGCTAGTGAACGAGATTGGAAAAAATTGGCAAAAGAAATAACTTGCTCCTCCCTTGTCGTTTCTTGAGAAGAGAAATGAGTCCGGGAAGAAAAAAAATAGAAAAAGAAGAAGGGAGGAAAAAGAGCGAGGACGTGGGAGTATAATATGACTGCCATATCACCACTGCCTCAACTACTGGCTAGGTACTTATACAACTATTACGAAGAGAGTAAGAAAGGGAAAGGAGCAGTTCACATGGACGATGGAAAAAAGAAGAACAGGACTGTATCCAGTAGCACACAACTACAGTGCTCTAATGTAATGAATAAAAAGCGTACGGGAGGAATAGAAATAGAAATGAGAGAAAACTCTGCTCAGAGGACTGTTCTGTATTGCAAAGGACATCCTCTGCCATGGCTTTCGTGGTCGTAATCGTAAAGATCCTCAAGTATATGTGACGCTCGACCAAACATCCATTGAAATGAGGAAGGGAGAAAAGAAAAACTATTTTCGTTCTCTAACTACTCTGTATATCTACATATGTCTCCAGACCTACACCCGTAATAACTGTAGCAGGGTGATTGGAGGGGCCTTCCATTAATTACGGTGTACGGTGTAGAAGTAATAGAACACAAAAGCGTACTTTTTAAATTGCGTACATGTCATATTTTGGACGTTTTCAAATAATTAATTAATTGTTTCGTTTAACGTCCGATTTAGCCTCAGCTTTTACGGACAGGCCTTTTTCAAATATTAAGTTCTGCAGTTTTAAAAGCACCAAATTTCTAAATTACACTTTTTATAAACGGTAATAATAATTATGTTCTACGCCCTTAAAAATACGTATGTGGCATTTTTAAAACCATTAGATTCATCATTTGCACTTTTTTTTAAATGTCACGTTTCAGCGTTTGCACTTTTTCAAAAACGTCTACTTGCCTAATTTACAGTTTTTCAAAAACGTCTAACTGCATAATCTACTATTTTTCCAAAATATAGTACTACCATGTTTTAACTTTTTTGAAACCATTTTTCCAATTCAAACCATATGACGTCATATTTGGAATGTCCCCGAGATTCCTATATACTCAAAATACCTAGGTACCTATGTATATATGGTAAAGTGCAGTATGTCCACATCTGAGAATCATATGGCAGTTTTACATATGTATGTACATACCTGTATAGGAGCGAGCCTGTACTGCTAGTCATATAAATATAATTACATGTTGAGTGCACATATACAAAGCAACATTTTCTCCGAAAATTGCGTCCCCTTCTTCCTTTCTCTTAGTGCTTGCTGTCACTCTGATAATTGTTGGCAAAGCCGAAGCCAAGATTGCTCTCAATCCATACACATATCTTCATGCAGCTTCAGAGCCCTGACGTGTCCGTCTCTTTCTCCTGCATTTTCGCACAAAGACAAATTCAAGACGTCTGTGTACGACTGCATGTATAAGTGCAGACAAAAGTCTCTGATTTGGTGATTCTCATTTTTTCCCCTTTGTTTATTTTTATAATTTGAGTGGAGACACATTATTTTTGTGATTACCCGGGAGAGAGGGAAAGCCTGGTTTATCTGTTAGACGGAAATGGGTGAGTGATGCATTTTATAAAAGAGTAGTGCAATTGCAAGGCTTACGTCTCTTTCAGACACTCAGTTGTTGCTTCGTAAGTACATACATAGGTATATACATATACACATATGTTCCCATGGTTGCGTGTGAACTGTGGTAGAATCTGAAGCTTGTATTTATTTTATTGTTCTGTATTAAATTCATTGTATACGTGTATACGTATATTGAAATTGAAAGTGCCTCTACATAATACATATCATTGCATGGCTATCTAAGTATGGATCTGTGGATGTATTAGAAACATTTTATTTAGGGATTTAACAGTAAGAAATCTCGCCAAACGGAACGTCTCTTTGAAGATATTATTTCTTTTTACCATCCTGTCTCTGCTTCCAATTACAGTGCCACACCATTTGGAGGGGTCCCTTTCAAAGGACAATTATATAGAGATAAATTGAGTCAACTTTTAGTGTGATTACCTGTAGAGCCAAGCCAAATCTTGTTCTTGTGTGGAAGCTCCGTATCCCCGTAGGTATTTATCACGTGTTATGATGTGTTAGAAGGAAAAATGTTAGGTTAGACAGGGACAGTCACGAGGAGACCATTTACAGTTGAATTGACGGCGACTCGGGTAATCCTCGTGTTTTTTTTCTCAAAGAAGGGTGGGACATGGACACGATGATAGCGATAGTGTGGAATCGTGGAATGGAAATTGTACAGACTAAGAAAGCATCTTTTTTTGAAGGAAATCTTATCTTTACTGTTTTTTTTGTAACTTCAAGCCTGAACTCTGGACAAGTCTAGGTAAAGTGGAAAATAGAAATATTTATGTCACAATAAAAAGAAGAAATTTCATTAGTTTGTATCCGTTGGAGATGAAATGAACCCCATTTGAAGATGATTTAGTGGAGTATAGCTCATACTTATCTCCTGGCAATGACCCTCCCTGAGTCATCTTCCCTCTCGTCTCATGTGGTTTTCCATTTTGATTATGATGAGTGTCCCTTCCGATTAGAGTGGACAGGACTATTACGCCGGTCCTTGACGATGATGAAAACTTTAAAAATTATGTGTGGTTGCGTCTCTGGACTGAGGATGTGTATTTCCCATTTACGGAGTGTGTGTATGTGTTTCTTTTCCTACTGGGGTTCTCAAAGAGTTATTATACTTTAGAAGTAGAGAAGGTGATTTCTTCCCGGTACAGATAGGAATGAAGTATGAAAGATAATGACGCGGTTGGGCTTGGACATGCTACAGATATTCGGAAGACGCAGCGGTATGTATGTACATGTAGTGGAAAAGGGTTAGGAGGCTGGCTCGTGTTATAGAGAAAGTTGTGCGTATTTGAGACGGGCTAGTTTCCACATGACAAATGGGGTGAACGCTTAGGTGAAAGTGATAAAATGAGTAGAAGTTGGAGTGATGTGTAATGTTTCTTCTAATGATGTCTTGACACACCCTCGCTTTCTTTGGATGTTGGGAGGCTGAGGAGGGACGAGTAGAGCGACCGACCTCCTCCATCCTTCCACCACGATGCGATGACGAGAGCTCCAAATACCTTCTCACATCCGACAACTAACAGTTTTATCTGTTCAATATTTTTTGTTGCTCAAACTGACTCACTTCCCAGTTACACACAATCCCGGCCCTACCGAATCCACAACCATGGGCTGATGGAAACTACTGATATATATCGCGGGTGAAGACGCATCGTGGGTTCAGTCCAGTCCCTCCTTAAAAGCATTGAGACATAAGTTCAACTTTAGCTTAATATCATTTAGACGTAAGGCACGGGTCTAGGACCGAAGAGTGTTTCAACAAGAGTGCAAGCCACAAGAGTGCAGTCACAAGAGTGCATGGACACAAGAGTGT